>JAFFST010051036.1:109954-134439 GCA_022414735.1 Noturus placidus | reverse complement strand
AGACTGATCCAAGATATGTACGTGGGTTGCAAGACAAAGGTCAGATGTGCAGCAGGAACCACTGAATATTTCAAGGTGACAGTTGGACTCCACCAAGGCTTAGCACTTAGCCCGTTCCTGTTTGCAATCATAATCAATGATTGTATAACGGGGCACGTACAGCGAGAAGCACCCTGGGATATGTTGTTTGCGGATGACGTGGTGTGTGGCGAAACAAGGAAAGAGGTGGTGGATAGGTTGGAAGTGTGGAGAAATGAGGTGGAGGACCGCGGTATGCAAGTTAGTAGGCAAAAGACTGAGTATTTGTTTATGGGGAAATGAGAGTTGGCAGGAGAAGTAAAGATACAAGGGGAGAAGCTGAAGCGCGTTGAAGATTTTAAATACCTGGGTTTGACAGTACAGACAGATGGAGTAGAGAGGGAGGTAACAAGAAGGATCCAAGCAGGGTGGAGTGCTTGGCGGAAGATAACTGGTATCATGTGCGACAGAAGAGTGCCAGCAAAGTTGAAAGGAAATCTGTACAAGACAATGGTGAGGCCTGCAATGCTGTATGGGATGGAAACTGTGGCAGTGACAAGACGCCATGAAAGGAAAATAGAAGTAGTGGAAATGAAAATGTTGAGATTTTCTCTCGGAAAGACAAGGATGGACAGAATCAGGAATGAAGAGATAAGGGCTACAGTGAAGGTAGGGGAGATGGGTGTGCAGCTGAGAATGGCAAGACTGAGATGGCTGGGTCACGTAGTTAAAAGGGATGAAGGCTACGTTGGGAAGAGAGTGAGAAAGTTAGTAGTTGGAGAAAGGAGGCGTGGTAGACCAAGAAGGCGGTGGGAGGATTGTGTGAAGGAGGATTTAAGGGTAGTAGGAAAGACGGAAGAGGATGCGTGCGATAGAATGGCCTGGAGAAGAGTCACCCGCACCCGCGACCCCACCTAGTGGGATTAAAGCCAGAAGAAGAAGAAGAATCAGATTTAATTTCCACTGATAGTTTTATCCTCTTTAGCCCTGAAGGCCCAGGCCAGGTTATGGATTATTTTATTACACATGAATGTCCCCACTATGGAAATCTAACCAGTATACATCATCTAACCCTTTGTCAGTGAGGTGTAACTCTGTTGTTAATAGTCCCTTTTTACAATGACATAAAAAAAACTTCTTTTCCGCAAAGCACGTACATACTTCTGTTTTATGTTATGCATGCTGGATACTTCAGGAAAATGTAGGAACATGCTAATCAGATATCATATTGTTTTGTTTTTAGACAAGCCCAACAGGTTTCGCTACCCAGGGTGCAGTTCTAGCTGTGACCGCTGGATGGTATTAAATCCCAAGTAATCACCAGGGGATGAACAGACACACTTCAAGGCAAGGAGTATTTCAGTTGCAGAACAGAAGAAACGTACATTTGTACAAATTGTACAATACAGGAAAATAGGGAAATGTGAAGAGTTGAAAGTGGACATTTTTATAAGAGATTGAAAAAAAATGCATCCACACATTTCCCAGGGAACTAGATGCTGTGCTATACCCATTGCATCCACATACTACAGACAATTTGGAAATCAGCCTACAGCTTTGGACAGGTGGATGAAACCGGAGTACCTGGAGGAAACCCCTGAAGCATAGGGAGAACATGCACGCTCCACGCACACAGGATGGAGGCAGGATTCGATCTCAGAACTGCAGAGGTACAAGGCAAATGTGCTAACCACCAATTATTAGGGCGGATGTGGCTATTAGGGCGGATGTGGCTCAGTCGGTAGAGCGGGTTGTCCACTAATCCACCAACCGTGGGGTTGGCGGTTCGAATCCCAGCCCGGGTGATCCCATGCCGAAGTGTCCTTGGGCAAGACACTGAACCCTAAGTTGCCCCCAATGGCAAGTTAGCACCTTGCATGGCAGCTCTGCTACCATTGGTGTGTGAGTGTGTCTCATTTGTAAGTCGCTTGTAAATGTAAAAATGATATTTCTGTAAAGCTGCTTTGAGACAATGAACCATTGTAAAAAGTGCTATACAAATTGATAAATTAAATTAAATTAAATTAAACCCACTGTGCCCACCAGGGCTAGCAGACTATCAGTCATTCTATTGGGCCAGTGTTGGCAGAGTTGTTATGAAAAGCGCACCTTTGCCAACTTTATCCCAATATTAGTACAACATGAAGTCTTAAGTCTATATATTATAAGGATACATTTCTATATTATAGAAATATCAAACAAATCCTTCACTGTGGATTGATTGTAGTCATTTTTATCCAAGCAAGAAGAGCAGCTTTATTACTTGAATTCTTAACGTAATTCGCATATTAATTAACTCTATTATAAATGATTGCTAGGCCATTAGGCTTCAGATAAATTGCAGTTTAGGATTAGATTACTGAGCTTGTAATTCATTTGTAAATGTATCAGTGAAAAAATATGATAAATTTACAGCATGGGAGTCATAGATGTCAATATCATTTTGTTCAGTATATTAGAGTATTTATTAGAGTATTAGCTAACAGTCTTATGAAGGCTATACTTTATTATCTGAATACTTGAATACATAACTCTAAAAGAAATTCCCCTATCACAATATAGTAGCTTGATATCATCAAACATCATTTCACTAATCATTCTCATAAATGTTTATCTTATAAAGCTAGTGGTACCAGCTTTGGCATATTTATTATTTTCATAACAAAGTAGATTGTAGTTATTTAGTAATATTTATTTTCCTGTCAGACAGCGGATCCTGTTTCAGGCAGTAGCTGGGTGGCCTTGAAAACCTGTTGTCCTTCTCACCATGATGGAACTTACAGGAATTGTAAATGAATTAGTGTCTGGACCTTAAAACACACACACAGTAATAAGCTTGCATCTTTGAATGTGAAACAAAAGCTGCGACACAGAAAAGAATAGAAAAATCATTTATCTGTATTGTACAGACTACTTTTTCATTAATAGATTGTTTCTGTGCTGAGTCCAATTCAATTGATTTCCTATATTTAATTATAATACATGTTTAGCAGTATTTCTAAAGCTTTCTGTCTATATATATGTGAGTATATATATATATATATATATATATATATATATATATATATATAGACAGGTGACAAATTAAAGGAAAGGAAAGAACCGGTCTGTGGCTCTGTTGTGTTGTAAGATTTTACTGGAATGTTTTGTGTCCGTTTGCACCATTATGAGTGAAGCGCCACTGCAAATCAATACAAAGATATTCTGATTGATCATCTTTATCCTACAATGAAACATTTCTACTCTGATGGGTGTGGTCTCTTCCAGGATGACCCCACCCCCCCCTCTACAGGGCTGCAAATAATATGAGGGAACCATTTGAGGTGAAAAATCTTTTGGTAGGATGTTCAACCCTCCAGTATATTTCCAGAGAATTGTAGAACATAACATCTTACTCGACCAATAATAAGATTATTTCTTCTTCATTTTCTGAATGTCTTACAGTAGTGGTCTATGGGTGATTCTATTGTTCTTAGTGCATGAGATGTATCACTCTATAAGAATAAGTGCTGTACAGTTAAAAAAAGAAAGAGAGAGAGAAACTGAATTGCAAAGTGAGAAAAATAAAGACCCCGGTGTTAAACTGTCGACCTCTGACCGAGCATGGTGATTCCAGCAGCTTTGCCCTGTGTTTCTGCATTATATTACAAAGAGGAGGAAGATAAAGACACACTGAATGACAAAGGATCCCCGAGTGTCCTCTTAATGTTTCTTACACGGACATTAACAAATATATTAACACATATGCAGGCAGAGAGAGAAAGACACCCCATGGCTGTTTCTGTAGCTCAGATCACAAGCAATAAAGCTTGAAAAGCAAACCTGCTGGAACATACCCACCTTTATAAACAGATCAAACACAATCTCTGATATTCAGCTCACCATGAATAATTCTTCATTGTAGGCCAAGCTTATATTTATTTAAAAAAAATATATAGACCAGTTGATTGGGGTTTTGTGACTACTTCTTGGAAAGTGCCATCTCAAATTGTCCTCATCTAAAAGACCTTTCTGAAAATTACACTCAAATACAAATTTATTCTCACACTCTGAAATCAGAGCTTGTGTTTGATCTGTTTATAAAGGTTGGTGTGTTCATCCATCCATCCTTTGCTTACTCCTTTTTCAGGGTCACGGGGAACCTGGAGCCTATCCCCAGCATCGGGCACAGGGTGGGGTACACCCTGGACAGGGTGCCAGTCCATCACAGGGCACAAACACATACACACTCACACACAATCATACACTACAGAGACCTTAGACACGCCAATCAGCCTACCATGCATGTCTTTGGACTGGGGGAGGAAACCAGAGTACCCCCAATGCACAGGGAGAACTCCATGGAGAACTGTGCACACACATGGCCCTGGCAGGACTCGAACCCCGGACCCTGGAGGTGTGAGGCGGACATGCTAACCACTGTGCACCCTTGGTGTGTTCACTATGTTTACATGGACAGCAATAATACAATTACTCACCTTATTCTGAATAAGACAATATTGTGATTAAGGTGTTTACTTGTTCCTGTTTTACATGTTATAGAACATAGATTGATTAACAGCACACGTCACTACGTCACCGCGCCACGCGTCCAACGTTCCCTCCAGAATTTCACGTATCGACGTACAGTTGGTCTTCATTAAGGTACCGTATACAGTTTTGGTGTTTCATTTTTCATTTTACAAACACTTCAAGTGTGGTTAATTATTTGTCATGCTGTACGTTCAAATAGATGACAGCTTGAAGCCGTGGGCTGCATCCTAACTGTGTGTTTACCTACTAAATAGTAGCTGAGATAAATGTATTTCATGTATCATATAACAGGTAAGTACGCGGTTTCGGATGCAGCCGTGCTGTCTTGTTTACCGTGAAAATGTTGAGCACTGTCGTGTGTGTACATGTCCTGTCGCAAAATGTGGTGAATACCCCCATATGATGTTAATAGTGTGATTAAGGTGTTTACATATCTATAATACACATTGATAATGCAACTAAAATAGGAGTACTCCACATGTCTTAATTCGATTAGTGTTTACTTCGAGTATGACTTTAATCGGATTAAGGTCATCGATAATCTCTGTTTACATGGAAGTTCGTATTGTCTTAATCCGGTTAATATCAGAAAATTATTGTCCATGTAAACGTACTGACTCTGGAATGAGTCACATGACAATCATTGGAGTAAAAGTGTTTCCTCAAAATAGTTCCTGTGCATATTGTATACTGGGTTCATTTTCTTACATTAAAAGATTATTTAAAAATAACATGGACTAATATAAGTAAACCAAAGCATTTGTTGCATAATAAAAATGTGCTTCATAACAGTTTTGTGTCACTACATCTAAAAGTAAACAAAAACATCCATCCATCCATTTTTTATACCGCTTATCCTACTGGGTTGTGGGGAACCTGGAGCCTATCCCAGGGCGCATCAGGCACAAGGCTGGGTACACTCTGGGCAGGGTGCCATCCATCGCAGGGCACAATCACATACACATTCACATACCCATTCATACACTACAGACATTCTAATCAGCCTAACATGCATGTCTTTGGACTGGGGGAGGAAACCCCTACAGCACGAGGTGAACATGCAAACTCCATGCACACAGTGCAGTGATGGGAATCAAACCCCCAACCCTGCAGGTGTGAAGCGAACATGCTAACCACTAAGCCACCATGTGTCCTTAAACAAAAAATATAATTTACTGAAAAAACAAAACAACACGTAGTGTAATTTACTTCATGCTAAACCAAATGCAGCCTGCAAGTACTGTATACTTTATATACTTCCCTTCCAGTATACATAGATATGCTAGCACATCAAAAGTCAACTTATGTATACTTGACAGTTGACTGTGCTTCTCTACAAGTATCCATTAGTTGTGACATACTTGCAGTAAACGTGGATAAAGTTGTACATTTAGGATGTGCTAAGGTATTTAATAAAGAAGTCATCATCCACAAGGGGTACCTATTAAAACTAGTAAGTATTTGCTTTCTCTACCAGTATGCATTATGCAATAGTTTAGTATACATTCGTAGTAGTATACATGTATTAAATATGAGTAAACCCTAGTTGTATGATA
This sequence comes from Noturus placidus, assembly GCA_022414735.1. NCBI lineage: Eukaryota > Metazoa > Chordata > Actinopteri > Siluriformes > Ictaluridae > Noturus > Noturus placidus. The sequence continues at coordinate 128,332 of JAFFST010051036.1, read as the reverse complement.
TGCTAAGGTGTTTAACAATATAAATTCAGTAAAGTAATTAAAAAAGAAGCCATTATCCACTAAGAGTACCTATTAATCTATTCACTGTCTTTCTTCTCTACATGTATACATTATATATATCATAGTAAGGGGTGCACGGTGGCTTAGTGGTTAGCACGTCCGCCTCACACCTCCAGGGTCCGGGGTTCGATTCCCGCCAGGGCCATGTGTTTGCGGCGTTTGCATGTTCTCCCCATGTCCTCTGGGTACTCCGGTCTCCTCCCCCAGTCCAAAGACATGTATGTTAGGCTGATTGGCGTGTCTAATGTGTCCATAGTGTATGAATGTGTATGTGATTGTGCCCTGCGATGGACTGGCACCCTGTCCAGGGTGTACCCAGCCTTGTGCCCAATGCTCCCTGGGATAGGTTCCCCCGTGACCCTGAAAAGGAGTAAGCGGTTGAAGATGGATGGATGGATGGATATATCATAGTGTAAATTATTACAAGAACACATCATTACTAGCATGTCTGTAGTAAATGTGGATGAACTAATTGTATACTAGTATAAGTATACAAGTATAAAAAATGTAAGATATCCAAGGAATTAATAAAGACATTTGTCTTCCCTATATATATACATTATACATTAGTACAAGTATACATTATTATCAGTATATTATTTGTAGTATGCGTGGATAAACTTGTTGTATATTATAAAGCAGCTATCATCCACTAAGCATGGATATTGTCCTATAAGGACAATAAATATTTGTACAGCAGATTACAGTAATGATCGATGGTGTATCTATGATAGAAATGTAGCCAGATTGCTGCATATATATTAAAAATGTATTGCTTTAGAACTCCAAAATGTTCAACCTTTAATTTAGATTCTACCATCACTTTTACCATCACATTCTACCATGCCAAGATACACCTGGACAAAATGAATATGATTTTTTTTTTATATGAAAATGTTAATAATAGTCATTTCACCATTACAGCATTTTCCCTCCCTCTTCTTTATTTATGTTTTTAACTCTGTGTTATGTCCATTGGGTTATTCAGAAGCAACTGTGCCATTCTTGTGTGGGTAATTGGCATCCATGAATATGAAACACCCCTTAAACAATGTGAAGGACTTTAGAGAGACAAAAAAGCTTGAGGTGCTTCCTCATTTCCATTTCTTGAGTGTTGGGAAGAGGTTGGGATGGTTCTGTGTTTACTGTAAACTTGAGGAGAAAAGATGCTGAGTGGCACCTAAATGCCCTTTCATCCACTTATCAATCCCATCCTCCCTTTTCCGTTCTTTAGAAGACATCAATAGATGAGGTCTTAATTAAACAAGAAGATTCTGACCCATCAGTCATATCCGAGCCAGAATCAGGAAGGCATCATTCCCTATATGTACAGGATATACAGGAATTTAACATGACAAATCAATATATAAAATATTCTACAGTATATGGCAGTTTGAATCCCAAATCTCAGTAGGTTCTCTTTTAACAGGGTTTATTTTTTGTCACATGTTATGAGATCATGACATTAAATGTTAAATAAAGCATCAATGCCAGAGCAAGGGGTATGTTAATTAAAACTGTTTAAATTAAATTTTTTTAATCACCTTTACCCGTCAGTAGTTTATCAGAATAATGTACAAACAGATTCTTCGGATTGTTCAAAAAGTTGTTTGAAAATCAACCTCAGAGCAGATGTAAGCAATGTAATACACTTATTACGTGATATCATCATTATCAATCATGGCATAGCATAACATAACTATCTCAGGTTCATTTATCATGGTAATATCATCACACTTGTAATGTCAATTAAATGACTAATACTTATTAGCTAAAATGAGCTAACAGATGCTGAAAAATAACCATTCATTCACTCTGATAACTGACACTGCGACCCTGACCAGGATAAAACGATTACCAAAGATGAATGAATAATAACTAAGTTGAAAAAACTTCACTCAGTTTTTGTGTGTTCATCCCCATATCGCTCCCAAGCTCTCTCTTTCCAACACTCAAGTCATGGAAATGAGGAAACACCTCAAGCTTTTTGTTTCTTCACATTGTTTAAGGAGCATTTCATATTCATGGCCGTCAATTACTCGCACAAGAATGCCACGGCCGCTTTAGAGAGGAGCTTAATGTACCAAGTTAAGAAAGGCAGGCTATTTAGTCTTTTGCCTCAGGTCATGGAGATTGGACAATCTTTTGAGGAGAGGATCTTTAGCTGATCTGATGTAGTGTGAGCCCTAATGGTTGTGAATGAGAAACTTCCAATTCGTCACTCTCAGGAATAGGACTAAAAGATCAAGCTGTCTTGTGAGTTAATTTGTGATAAACTACATCCTAAAAGTGTAGGTATGGTGCAAAAATAAGGTAATGAGTACATAAAAAGTAAACAAATATTATATTAACATAGTGATCAGGATGAACATAAACCCACATGTATATAATGACATCTATCATGACATTTTTTTTTAATAATGGTGTACCAATATATTTTCACCCTCTGCCATTTAGATTTTCCTTCACAGCATCTGTTATGCAAAAAGCGAACATTTGGCTTTAAGGGGAAACTGTATCGGCAGTCTGTAGACGAAAGTTCCATGTGTTTAATTTGCCCCATCGTCACTCATGACACCCATTCTATTGCCTCATTTCTCTAATTACCCCACCCTTACTGTAAATTAGTCCTGACCGATAATTAGCCGGAGTTTAAGTGGATGCATTTCAATAGGCACCCCAATGTGCAGCAGTAAAGTCTTTACCCTCTTTAACACAACTTTATCCTAAGCCTAATGCTAACGGATTAGGAGATATACCAGTACATAATTAGCCACACTTACTGATGCACATAAATACATCTTTATAATTTTAAGAGCACTTTTTTTCAATTATGGAACATCTTAATAATTTGTTCATTTGTAGCCCACAAAAAGTTGTTTGAAAACCAACTTCAGAGCAGATGTAAGCAATTGTAAGTACTAAAATGATGTAAGTACTAAAAGACTCAAAGTACAGAGTATATGGTATATAAAGTATATGGTTATACAATATATTGAGATATTGAATACTTTTCATTCAGAAAGATGTTAAATAGGTAGGCCGTGTTTTTGGTAAAGCATGTCCCATTTGTAATCCATATAAGGTCAGTTAGCTTATATGAAGTTCCTGAAGGAGCATGAAGGAGCCTGAGAAACCAATTAAACAATGAAAGGTTGCTCCGGTTCCGATCCCTACTGTTGCATAGTTTTCTTCACAGTTAAAAAAATATGGAGTCAATTTCAATGCAATATTGTCCTTATGTTGTAAATTGTGTTAAAAATTAAGCAATTATCATGATATCAAAATTGAACATGATGTACAACACAAAGTGTTTATCATACACTGTCTTTGGTTTAACAATCCAACCTTTAAGGTACACTAACTTACACCAGCTGGCTAAGATTATCAGAGAAGATTATCGCTAGCTAGCTAACGTCTCTAACAGGAGATTCCTCTTACCACAAATGAGAGAGGGAAAAAGGTTAATATTAGAATATATGAAAAATGTGATTAGTTATACCAATGTTTATGAGCAGATAAACACACCTGGCATTTACTTTCGCTCTAGGTATCAAATTCAGTATAGTGGAACTCAGACTCTCAGAAATAAAGGTATTCCTTTAATACCTTGTTGGAGTGGTACCACAAAGTCTTTTTACTTGTATCCTTTACCTTGAATAATTATTTAAGGTACACAATAGGATATTAAAGTACACTGATGTACCTTTAAGCCTTTTGAAAGTACACCACATGCACCTTCCCAGGTAAAAAAAAAAAAAAAAAAAAATATACCTAAAGTTAAAGGGTAACACGGGGGGTACAAGAACAGTACATGAATAATCATGCATTAATGCCTGAATTAATACTTACTTAAATATGAACTAATGATGAGTTAAGGCATTACTAAGGATGAACTAATGAAGAGCTAGGACATGAGGCTTATGGAATTCATGCGTGAATAACGACCACCTTAACATTACATGTTAGCACGTGTTTGTTAGTTAATGTACCTGGTCTTTTGCTTCCCCTCTCCAACTACTGACAACAATGCTGCTCCAATTCACACCTCCAATCATCACTTGGTATCCTTCACCATCACCCTCCTTATCCTGCCTAAAACCAGCTATCAATATTTCTTTATCACCTGTCGAAACCTTGACTTTATCGCTTCTTCCTCCATAGCTTCCTGCACCTGACTCCTTTTCCTCCCTACTAGTAGAAGAATCCACAGACACTTTCCTCTATTCACTTTCCTCATCTATGAACCTCCTCTGCCCTCTATCCTAAGGAAGATTTCTTGCCCTGTTTCTTGGCTGTGGGATGTGTTATGAAGCAATCTGAGAGAACTAAGAACAGTAGAGAGAAAGTGAAGAAATCACAACTCGACACAGATCTTGCATCTTACCGCACTCTAAATGGTAAAATGGTAAATGGCACACTTATATAGCGCTTTTATCCAAAACGCTTTACACTTTGTCTCATTCACCCATTCACACACACTCTCATACACCAATGGTAGCAGAGCTGCCATGCAAGGTGCTAGCTTGCCATTGGGGGCAACTTAGGGTTCAGTGTCTTGCCCAAGGACACTTCAGCATGTGTCAGCCGGGCCGGGAATCAAACCGCCAACCCTACGATTAGTGGACAACCCGCTCTACCACCTGATCCACAACTGCACTTTCCTTTCCAAATTCTTATCTGAAGTGAATTCTGCTAAGACTTCCTTCTACAAGGAAAAGCTGGAAACTTCTGTACAAGAACCTTGCAAGCTCCACAACATTTTTTCTTCAATTCTCATCCAACCAACTCCTCCTGCTCCATCCTTGCTGACTGCTGAAAACTTTGTCCCCTTTTATGATGGGAAGATTTGAAAAAATCTGCCAGACCCTGACTTCTACCCCAACTCCTACACTACCCACTGACGATTCTCCTTCTCGTTCACTGGCACATTTTTCTATTATTGGAACAGAAGAGATCCTGCAGGTTATCTTGTCCTGCAATCCTGCCACCTGCCAATTGGATACAATCTCTTCCACAATGCTCTAGACCATCTAACAAGACCTCCATCCCTTGACTATCTCAATTGACTATTATTAATAGCTTCATAATATCTGGTCATGTACCAACTGCATTCAAGAGAGCAAGGGTTATTCCCATTCTGAAGAAACACACTGTGGCTCCCTCTGACATCAGCAACTATCGACTGGTATCACTTCTTTCTTTTCATTTTAAAATCCTCGAACACACTGTCTCTTTACCTTTCACAGTACAACCTCAAAGATCCTAAACAGTCTGCCTTCAAAGCAGCACATTCCACAGAAACTTACCCCTTTGGCTGTCACTGAGAAGCTACATGCTACTAGAGCAACTGTGGCTCAGTCGGTAGAGTGGGTTGTCCACTAATTCACTAATCGTATGGTTGGTGGTTTGATTCCTGGCCGCATGCCGAAGTGTCCTTGGGCAAGACACTAAGTTGCCCCTGATGGCAGGCTAGCACCTTGCATGACAGCTCTGCTACCACTGGTGTGTGAATGGGTGAATGAGACACAGTGTAAAGCGCTTTGGATAAAGGTGCTATATAAGTGCGCCATTTACCATTTATCAACTCAAACCAGGTGACGTGGAGGGGATCCACATCTGCTCCCTGCAGACTCTCCACTGATGTCCCACAAGGCATAGTACTTGGTCCTCTTCTGTTCTTCCTCTATACTCGATCTCTTATCTCTTGGTGAGGTCATATCCTCATATGGGTTTTCAAACTATTGCTATGCGGAAGACACTCAACTCATCCTCTCTTTCCCTCCCTCAGACCCTTCTGAGCAGAAGCTCAGATCTCAGCATGTCTGGTAAACATCTCATCGAGGATGGCAGCTCATCAGCTGAAATTTAATCTCAGTAATCCTGAACTGCTGTTCATCCCAGGTGATTCATCACCATGTCAGGATCATGTGATCTCCCTGGACAACTGTCTGATCCCACCTTCGATTACTGCATGCAACTTTAGGGTAACCATGGACAATCAATTGTCCTTTTCCATTGTACATTGCTAAGCTGACACGTTCATGTCAAGTTCTCCTTTACAACATCAGAAGCATTCGTCCATTTCTATCCATAAAGGCCACTCAGGTGCTTGTTCAGTCTATTGTAATTTTGCGACTGGACTACTGCAACACGCTCCTGGCAGGTCTTCCTCTGAGCACAGGTCTAGACAATTTGTTTATAACTTTCCTAAGTTCTCCCACACCACCCAATTTATACGCTTCCTCCTGTAGCTGCCAGCATCATATTTAAAACTCTGATGCCTACAAAGCCAAAAATGGAACAGCACCCACTTACCTCAAATCACTTATCACACTCCGCCCTGCACCACGCTGTAACCAATCCTCTAGCATCGCTTGACTGGTTCCACGATCTCTCAGGGTAAACGGAAGGCATGCATCAAGACTTCTCTGTTCTGACACCTAGGTGGTGGAATGAACTACCACTAGATGTCCGAACAGCTGAGTCACTGGCAATCTTCAAACGACGTCTAAAGACCTACCTTCCTAAAGTACTTAATTTAGCACTTTTCATAAAAAATAACAACAACAAAACAAAATAATTGTGTTGTCCATGTGTTTTTCTTACTGTATTACCTCCCCAACAGAGCTTTTAGAGTGATTGTATACTTAGTCCATCATCTTGTGAACCAGTATCAAGATGTATTTATTCATAGAGAGTTCAAAGCACAAAGTCGCTCTGGATAAGGGCACTTGCCAAATGCCATAAATGTAAATGAAAATGTATTAATTAACATGTAGGGGTAAACTAAATCAAACATGCTCTATAAGAGAGAATATGAATTAAAGATACATCATTTTAAATTGTTTATGGGGCGGCTGTGGCTCAATTGGTACAGCGTGTTGTCCACTAATTGTTAGAGGTTTGAATCCCGGCCCATGTGACTCCACATACCGAAGTGTCCTTGGGCAAGACACTGAACCCCAAGTTGCTCTTGATGCCAAGTTAGCGCCTTGCGTGGGAGCTCTTTTGCCATTGGTGTGTGAGTGTGTGTGTGTGTGTGAATGGGTGAATGAGACACAGTGTAAAGCGCTTTGGATAAAAGTGCTATGTAAGTGCAGATCATTTACCATTTATGTAATTTGCCATATGCAGCGGCACACACAACATCATTGGATGGCGCTGGATTACTTTCATAATTTACACGGAGCCTCCTTATTAATTTCTCCCTTGTGGGCAAAGGAGCAGTACCCCAGGCCCAAGCCTCCCAGCGCAGGTACTAGAACTACACGAGGGCGGCTGTGGCTCAGTCGGTAGAGCGGGATGTCCACTAATCCACTAATCGTGGGGTTGGTGATTTGAATCCCGGCCCGGGTGAATCCATGCCGAAGTGTCCTTGGGCAAGACACTGAACCCTAAGTTGCCCCCGATGGCAAGCTAGCACCTTGCATGGCAGCTCTGCTACCATTGGTGTGTGAGTGTGCTCTCATTTGTAAGTCGCTTTGGATAAAAGCATCTGCTAAAATGAATAAATGTAAATGTACACTGAAATTTGAAGAGTAATGGATGGAGAGTGACGCAAAATGGGTTGAGATTAAATTTTTAGTGTTTAGTGTTTATCATTGGTGCGTTTTTCTACATTTGATAAGGAGCATCAATGTAAATTCTTAAAGTAATCCAGCACCATCCAATGATGTTTGTGGCAAATTATTTAAAAATGTGAAATTTTCCAAAACATCTGAGGAAAATGTTTATATTCTTGACATTTCTGTTTTATTTCCACTATAACTGTGCCTTTACGGAATCCCAGAAGTGTGCTTATACCTATGACCTGTTTGTATCTGTTTGCACAGGGGGATGGGAGGCATATGGAGTGGGCAGTGTGTGTGAGCTGTGTGTGTGTGTCCTCCTGCCTGTACTGATCTGAGCCCAGCTGTAAACAGAGCAGCGTATCTCCCTTTACTAAAACACAGTCTAATTACAGTTTACTCTGCTTTTTGTTTCTTGCTTTAATCCGACAGCCCCATTGTGATGTCCACGTGCCCAAATCCGCCCTCTTCCCCCGACCCCTCGTCCCCTTACACACTCTGCCATCCTCTTACAATCCAAGGCAGAAGTGTGCTGCGCTACAAAGGCTTGAATGAGACACAATTACTCAGGTCAAAAGAAAGCAGAGCACAATGGTTCCGACTTTTATATTGCACTTTAAATACCAACGCAGCACGTGCCTGGGTGAACACACACGACCTCTCCAGCTTCTTATTTGTGCCTGACTATTGTGATCTGTTTGATGAAGGGCACACTTTGTCTACACAAGTGTTATTAGGCAGAATGTGGCCTACAAACTGAACTTAAAGAAGTTAAACTGTCATTCAGCTGCATGGAAGTGCGGCTAAGTGGGTGACATTACTGTCAATGATTATTTGGGACTCAAAAGCAAAGGGACATGTGGTTGAGAAATGAGTGAAAAAGAAAATCTCATGAGGGCCACCAAAGTGAGATATTCCACAAAATGGATTGGAATTAATCATCACTTGACAAATCCATGATTCATATTGGTACAAAAGGAAATTAAATATCTTTCTGTTAATCAATTATTGGGATAATTATACCAGCTTGCCGCACACACACACACACACACACACACACAGTTGCGAGGCTGAATGTAAGGCCATTTTCAGGGTGAGTAAAATTAGAAAGGGTAACCCTAAATTAGCCATGATGGATCCTGGAATGCTCAAATAAAAGCAAATTAATTGATAATTAAGAGGAACGGTGTAATGATTTTAGCAAGATATGTGCAAGAGAAAGTTTAGTTTACTTACTGTGATGCTAGTTGGATCGAATGTGTGTCTTATTGCTCCCACATGATTGGCTGATAAAGTAGCCATTGATTGTTTGTTGGCAAAGAATATCTCTGACCACATCTCAGACTATTACATCAATTTATCTGGGTTTTTAAAAGAGTAAGTCTTCCGTCCTTCGATATTTAATGTCTCGTGACATTCTATTTGTTTTATACGGCCCTGCTGAAAATCTAGCATGAATTACAAAATAAATATTTTTTGATCAAATCAATATCAGGGGAAACTATTAACCAAATATTTTTTATAGTACGATTCTGGTCATATTTGGGATTTTTTTTTACCCACATTGCTGAAAACAACTGAATTGCTGAATCTAAAGCAACATTTTAGAGTTATTTTTAAGAAAATAAAACAGCTGTAAATTTCAAGCATTTCCTAATCAATTAAATTATTAGGAAGCTGTGTAATAACAACTTAGCAGCTGGCAAAGATGATCTATTAGCTTAATCAGCTTGGCATGTGTTTTGACAGCCGGTAGCAGTATAGACCAAGATAATTATCAATTTGTATAGCGCTTTTTACAATGGTACATTGTCTCAAAGCAGCTTTACAGAAATATCATTTTTACATTTACAAGCGACTTACTAATGATGCATTTTTCTGCCATGTGGCATCAATTGTATAATCATAAATATTTTGATCATGCAGTTTATACCCAAGTCTTGCCTTTCTTCAGTGGGTAACATCACCTGTATAATGTACATTTGTACTTTAGGACATCTACTAATTTAAAATATTATGCTGCTCAGACTGAACATCTTTTCAACTTTTCATTAGTACTTTTTAACTCTATATTATACAGTTGTAGAAGAGAAATGAATTACAACACCAGTTCCAAAAAAGTTGGGATGCTGGGTAAAATAGAAATAATTACTGAATGCAATGATTTGCAAATCTCATAAATGCATGTGTTATTCACAGTAGAAAATAGAGAACATATAAAATGTTTAAACTGAGAAAATGTACCATTTTAAGAAAAAAATTAAGAAATTTTGAATTTGATGGCCGCAACATGTCTCAAAAAAAGTTGGGAAGGGGACAACAAAAGCCTGGAAAAGTAAGTGTTACTTAAAAAGAAACAGCTGGAGGTTAATTGGCAACAGGTCAGTAATGTGATTGGGTATAAAAAATATTATTTTAGAGAGGCAGAGTCTTTTAGAAGTAAAGATGAGCAGAGGTTCACCAATGTGCAAAAAACTGTGTGTACAATTTGTGGAAAAATTTCATAATAATGTTCCTCAGTGTAAAATTGTGAAGACTCTGAATATCTCATCATGTACAGCGGAGGTCTTCAACAGGGGGTCCGCGGAGGTACTGCATGGGGGTCGCGAAAGTTTTGATACCAGTTTGATATAACATAGTTTCATACAATATATATAATTAGGGGGTCCCCTCTCCATCTCGCCATCAGTTTGGGGGTCCTTGGCCTGGAAAATGTTGAAGACCCCTGATGTACAGGACATAATATCATCAAAAGATTTAGAGAATCTGCAGAAATCTCTGTGCACAAGGGACAATTGTGATCTGCATTAAAAACAGACATGATTCTGTAATGGAAATCACTGCATGGGCTCAGAAACATGTCCAGAACTCATTGTTGGTGAACACAGTTTGCCGTGCCATCCACAAATGCTGGTTAAAGCTCTATCATACAAAGAAGAAGCCATGTGAACATGATCCAGAAATGCCACTGTCTTCTCTGGGCCAAAGCTCATTTAAAATGGACCGAGGCAAAATGGAAAACTGTTCTGTGGTCAGACGAATCGAAATGTGAAATTGTTTTTGGAAACCATGGACGTTGCATCCTTTAAACTAAAGAGGACTAAAGAGGGGAGGGACCATCCGGTGTTTTTATCAGCGCTCAGTTCAAACGCCTGCATCTCTGATGGTATGGGATGCAGTAGTGCCTATGGAATGGGCAGCTTTCACATCTGGAAAGGCACCATCAATACTGAAGCAACATATGCTTCCATCCAGATTCCATCCCATCTTTACTTCTGAGAGACTCTAAGATACTCTTTTTTTATATATACCCAATCATGTTACAGACCTGTTGCCAATTTACCTAATTGCAAAATGTCCTTCAGCTGTTTCTTTTTAGTAACACTTACAGCTTTTTGTTGCCCCGTCCCAGCTTTTTTGAGACATGTTGTGGCCATCACATTCAAAATGACCTTATTTTAGCCTTAAAATGGTACATTTCCTCAGTGGAAACATTTGATATGTTCTCTATGTTCTATTGTGAATAACATGTGGGTTTATGAGATTTGCAAATCATCGCATTCTATGTTTATTTACATTTTACACAGTGTCCCAACTTTTTTGGAATTGGAGTTATACAATCCCACAATCTGGTGTCACATAGAAGAGAATGGGTTCCCTATTGATCCTGGTTCCTCTTAATGTTTCTTGCTCCTACTGGCTCAAGGAGTTTTTCCATGCCACTGTTGCCTCTGGCTTGCTGGTTAGCATCTACATCCGGATTTCCGTAAAGCTACTTCGCGAGAATGTCTACTGTTAAAAGTGGCATGCAAAGCAAAAGAAAACCCTTAAGTGGACATTTAAAGTTTTGTGAATAATTTTAGCTGATATTTCTGAAAATCATTTTATTGTTTCTAAAATAAGGTTTGCTAGCCTATTTACTATAATAATATAATTACTTACTAATACTATATTTATACTATATTTTGGCCTGTTTACTATAAAACTAGTTTGTTTTTCTATAACTGATGGTTAGGCTGATTAGTATTAATATGTTCATATTTTTGAAAACTAGCAATTTATAGTGTACAATGGGTATAAAAAAAGATGTCAAGAAAATCCAAAGAAACAACTGATCTTTATTTGGAGTTAATCAGAATCGTTTCATTGATTAGAACATTGAGTGTGCACACACTTTTTTTTTTTATATAAATGGGGACGTGTTCAGAATGAACCAATCACATTCAATCTCATGTTCAAAAGTAATTATCATACAGCTGGTAAAAAAAAGTGTGTGCACACTCAATGTTTCTAATTGTTTTTTTATATGTTGTAATTTCACATTGATTCTGGAAAAAGTTCTGACATGATTTATCTTGACTTATTTACATTTTTTTGCATCACAAAAACCTGCCATTTTAACAGGGGTGTGTAGACTTTTTCTTTTTTTTATATCCATTGTACCTTATTTTACACATATTCTAAAAAGTACAGTAGCAAATTGTGAAAAGACTTTTTTTTGGTACCATCACATCCTCTTAGTCAGTATGAACAAAACTCCCTAGCACAGTTTGATCATGTCTCTACTGGAGTGCACACTATTATCACTCCCTAATAGTATCATACTTCTTCTCAGTGTGACAAATGAGCTCAGAGTGATATTGATATTCCATCATGTATAAAGCTGTATTTACTGCTCACCGGTGTGTTTTCCCAAATACTGGAAGAATTCAATGAGCTCAGAACACACAGAATATTTATGGAGGACATATGTATGTATGTTTGTGTGTGTGTGTGTGTGTGTGTGTGTGTGTGTGTGTGTGTGTGTGTGTGTGTGTGTGTGTGTGTGTGTAAAATGGGAGATTATTGATTAGAGCAGAGGTCACAGATTGACCCTGCAAAAGGCCCACATGGGGATTCCTCCTCTTCTTCCTGTTCTGTCTCTCCGTCAGTGATTATCCACTGATCTGTTCTCTCATGAACCACGATAAAACATGTCAACAAGTTTCAGTCCACCTTGTGTTTATATGGCGAGTCCTCCTTAACGATCGGCGAGATTAGATAAACGCTCAGTGCTTACGTGATATCGATCAAGTGATCTGGCTATCAGAAGAAATCTATATTAGAGTGTGTTTAACCCCTTATGCTTTTGGCAGGGTCAAAATGGAAAATAAATTTCTCTTTCATTACAGAAATGATGATGATGAAGGTAATTATAAGCTTGACAGTAACAAGGTGAATAAAGTGAAGCATTAAATTGATCCGCACCGAGACGAAGAACAGATAGATTTAGAGATTTTAAAATGGCATGGGTCAATGAGACATTTTATTGCTAAGTAGTGAATCCAGCATTCTTATAAATAACAGCTCAGCATCTTTGGTGCTGCCTTAAAACACTAGATTACACTTAATGGACTTTTCTAAAACTCAAAATATTGATATTAGAAAACAGAGGATTATATCTAATGGGTTTATGATGAATTAATACTAATGCCAAAGATACAAGCAAAGCAAAATCTCTATTCTGAGCTAAAGTCAGACTTGAGCTCTCCATCCTGAGTGACAGCTACTAGCAGGACCTTGATTGAGTCCCAGTGGGAGTAGTGACTGGAATCCACTCATGATTAGTGGGAGGGCTCAGTGTAGGTTTAAACCTTACACAAATCAATAGCTGATCATCACCGCAGTCGGACTGCTATTGTAAGACGCCGTAAAGCAGAACAGCTCCTCAGATTGCACTCATGCACTTGGGGCTTAATCCTTAAAACTCAATGAACAAAATTTACAGGCATTTGTGCAGCCAGGTTTCTCAGGTTCATAAACTCAGGAAATGAAATGTGACTCAGATAACAAGAATTATATAATATTTTTAGAATGATTTAGATAATCAGAATTATATAATATTTTTAGAATTATTCAGATAATCAGAATTATATTATATTTTTAGAATTATTAAATAATCAGAATTACATAATAATTTTAGAATGATTTAGATAATCAGAATTATATAATTTTTTAGAATTATTAAATAATCAGAATTATATAATATTTTTAGAATTATTTAGATAATAAGAATTATATAATATTTTTTGAATTATTTAGATAATCAGAATTATATTATAATTTTAGAATGATTTAGATAATCAGAATTATATAATATTTTAGAATTATTAAATAATCAGAATTACATAATAATTTTAGAATTATTTAGATAATCAGAATTATATAATATTTTTAGAATTATTAAATAATCAGAATTATATTATATTTTTAGAATTATTTAGATAATAAGAATTATATAATATTTTTAGAATGATTTAGATAATCAGAATTATATAATATTTTTAGAATTATTTAGATAATCAGAATTATATTATATTTTTAGAATTATTTATAAAAATATAATATAATTCTGATTATCTAAATCATTCTAAAAATATTATATAATTCTGATTATCTAAATAATTATTTTTTCAAAAATTTATACAAAAAAATAATTATTTAGATAATTATTTAGATAATAAAAATGTTTCTAATCGTTTTCACTTACTTGTAATTTCACATTGATACTGGAAAAAGTTCTGACATGATGTATGCACCCACCCAGATAATAGATTTGTACCTTAGAACTGCTGAAATCTGTAGATTGTAATGAAGACTGTCCTGTGCTCATCCCAGTACTCTTATTCACAATCTGCTCATACTGAACATCCTTTCAACACACTTTGACTTCCATTCATCCATCTATCCATCCATCTTCCATATTGCTTATTCTACACACGGTCGCTGGGGAGCCTGGTGTTTAACCCAGGGAACTTGGGGCCCAAGTTGGAGGACACCCTAGACGGTGTGCCAGCCCATCACAAGGCAATTTGCACACACATTCACACACTACGAACAATTTGGAAAAGCCAATCAGCCTACTATGCATGTCTTTGGAATTAGCAAAATAACTGTAGTACCTGGAGAAAACCCCATGAATCACAGGGAGAGCATGCAAACCCCGCACTCACAGGGCGGTGGCAGGATCCGAACCCCCAACCCTGGAGGTGCGAGGCAACAGTGCTATCCACTAAACTACCATGCCCCCACCACCTTGACTTTATAATATTCAATTGTAGAAGTGTATTGATTGATAATCACACTATCCCATGTATTCCAGAAGATTCCTCAGGGTTCTGAACTATTTCTTTAACAGATTCCATCTCCTGTTAAATTTCATGTAATGTTGAATTACATGTGTATTTAATAAGCCAGGCACGTCCATCCATCCATCCATCCATCCATCCATTTTCTGTACCGCTAATTATAAACAGAGGAGCCTGGAGCCTATCCCAGGGAATTTGGGGCACACCCTGGATGGGGTGCCAAACCATCGCCGGACACACTAAGCTACATAGGGTTAGTTTTTTAAAGATTTATATGTATGACTCTTGTCCTTTATGTAATCTTATTACTTCACTTATACCATTTTCATGAAGCCTCCATCTTTACATAGTGTCTTCATCTACTTAATGAAGGAATGTGCTGTTTTCACTGTTATAACGCATCACTGCACACAGCTTCATTGTGTCTTATGCTGTGATGTCGTTATTTCTTTACGAACACAACCTTAAAGTGTTACTGTGTGAGTGTGTGTAGTGAGACATTGCAGAGGTCCTTTGGCTCAGTGACCGCTGATACTGGGAACTTACCATGTCATCCTCCACCACCACAGAGACACACACTAACTAGCGCTGAGCTGCCGCTTCATTTGGCTTCATGTCCACCTGGAGAGAATGTCAACAACAGGTACAATTACCCGTGAGTCCTCCTTCATTAGACTTGTTTTTGAGAGCGGGGATTTGTGAACAGGCATTTTAAAAGACAGACTGTCACTTAATGGGTCACTGGGGTATATCATGTATGAGAGGACAGACATGGCAGACAGTTCACATGGAAAAACCATGCAGTAGACAACGATAAATAGGTAATGACCCTGGTCAAACAGAGGACATGAGCTCACCTAGGGAACTCATTATTGCACTTTATGGGTTGCGAATTATAGCATAGAGTGATACACTAATTATGACAAAAAAGTCAAGCACATCACATGGTCAACTGTGGCCAGTGGTTTGACCGAACCACAAAGTTGACCAAGACTAATCATGTCTGCAAAATCTCTGGATTCGATTAAGAGCTCTGCTTAAATACACAACATATCAAGGGGATTTCTAGGCATTTATTAACGCTTGGGCAGTGTTTAGCTTGGGGGAAGGGGTCAGCATTACTGTTACTATCACATCTGTTTTGCTATAGGTACCGATTACTTCAGAACTTTCCGAACTTTTATTTGACTTGTTAATAAAATGTGAAGCATTTTTTCTTCTGAAGCTGTACTAATCTCCTCCTGTCTCTATGAATGAAGGAATTATAATAATACTGCTCACAACATCATGCATGCTACTAGCTAACTAACACATGCACCTGGTGAAGTGGTTTTATAGCTAATTATGTCGGCATTGGGTAGCTATGTAGTTAAAAACATGCCGGTAGGTGGATTGGCTACTCTAAATTGCCCCTAGGTGTGAATGTGTGTGTGTATGATGCCCTGTAATGGACTGGGGTGCCACAGAGGGCAGGTTCCCCTCCTTGCAAAAGCCACCACCTTCATCACTGTCCAATCAAACACACTGTATTACAAATGAATACACACTGTGTGTTGTGCTTAAAAGTCATTACATTTTTCCACCCCTTTCCTCACTCTTGTAAGGAGAGGAATTATTATGGTGGGAAAGCAGCCATCGTTTTTTTCCCCCAGTCATCCGTAAATCCAACCTGCATGAAACATACCAAATAAGGCCATCGCTCTCTGCCATGTTTTCACTCAATAAAAAACAGAGGCTGTAATTATCTGTGATTCTTTGCTGCAGTTAATTGGAGCTGCATCATCTCCTAACCGTGACGCAATGTGTGTGTGAGATGTTTCTGATTCATTTAATAATCATTAACTGGATCCCAGGTCACGGAGACAGAAAAAAGAACTAATGTAGGAAAATTGCTAGTTTGAATCAGATTATAATATGAACTAATGCTGTAAATCCCTGCAGAAATTATTGCATATGAAAAACTGAAGCCACAAACTTACATACATGTTGCGTACATAATATAGTAATGTAGACGTACAATTTTGCCGTGAAAGGATTGCATAACAAAATAAGATGTAAACTTAGCTATGTTTTCTGAAACATCCAGTATATCTTAAAGTTACATGCTAACCAGTTAGCTAGCAGGTTTTTCATGTTTAACTGCTGACTAGCTAGCAGGCTATTCACTAGCATCTGGAAAAGGCTAAAATGTACATATGTACGGAACCCCACATATGACATGTGGATTAAAAAAAAACTATATATCGTAGCCACGAATCAAGAATTCATTCCCACGACTTACAGTATTAATATGTGAGCACGTTTTATTCATTTGTTCTCTCAAATGTATTTACCTAAAATGAGGGGACAGATTATTAAACTGTGGCCACAATATATTCTTTATTTTACCCGCATGTGTGGGGCTCCGTATATATAACATACATATGAAGTTATACTTCTAAAATGAGTACTGTTTTGCTATTCAAACTTATATATGTATATATATATATATATATATATATATATATATATATATATATAAGTTGACTGCACTTAACACAGTCAGTGGAAAGATCTGTCTCTGGTTAAAAACTTTTCAAGTTCGTCCTCTTTTCTTTTACACTTAGTGGAGTAAATTTTTCCTCATTGACTGACACGCTGTAAATGAAACTCCCTATTTGGCCTCACGCTGTTTTTCGCAGTGGATCGTCCATCATTTCCACATGCGCACCGCCACGGCAGAAAAGAGAATTAAAGTTCTCTATCTTCCTGATCGAGGCCTAGAACCCTGCTACTACCTATCTATCTAGCGCACACTCCCTCTCTGCTTCCTTTAATTAGCCTCTTCATGCGCTGAATGCTTGATTTGAGGACTTGATTAAGCCTGGCTTCTCCGTTCCAGTCCCTAGCTGCCTGATGAATTGGTCTCAAGCTTATTAACTGACTAATTCTGATCAATAGAGCGATGATGCTGAACATTGGCAGGACAAAAGAAAAGAAAGAGGGGGGAAAAACGCTGCCTACTACACACCACACAGAGAGTAATCACAGCAATATAATCATTACCTAAGCTCCAAGCCATAATGGTCTCATAATTCATTGTGGAAAAGTATGAATAATTAGAAAAAAATATAAACGTGGCATAATAAAATACGTACAGTATATACAAATTTGCATATGAAGATAAAATATTCTTCTAAAGAAGTTTGCTAATGTAATTCAACAGAAACTCATTCAAACTTTTCTACCTGTGGTATTCTGATTTGTTAAGCTGTGTCATGTGACTGGTAATAAACACAGGAATTTACTGTAGTAGTACTCCTTTAATGGTAAATTTGTAACTGATTTAGTAAGAAAAAAGTGACCAGTTTGGATAAGGCGATTGTAGATATCATTTACATTTACAATGTAATTTTAGAATTGCATATATGTTTTTAAATTTTTCTTTTATATTAATTGGTACCTTGGGTGCGTCTCAATCAGCTCTGTTGCTCCCTACAGTAGGTGCTGAATCAGTATATCATAGTACCATGACTACATACAGTGGGGGAAAAAAGTATTTGATCCCCTGCTGATTTTGTACATTTGCCCACTAACAAAGAAATGATCAGTTTATAATTTTAATGGTAGGTTTATTGGAA
>JAFFST010051036.1:96647-106679 GCA_022414735.1 Noturus placidus | reverse complement strand
TTTATATCTTTATGTTTGAGGCCTGAAATGTGGCAAAAGGTCGAACAGTTCAAGGGGGCCGAATACTTTCGCAAGGCACTGTATTTGATTTATAACCACATGCCCAATCTGTAGCATGCTAACAATATGTTTTACCCCAAAATACCCAAGCTATAAATATTGTATGTTAACGATAATTTAGATGAACTTCTAATGCTGGTTTAAGTACTCTAATCCATTTTTAAACATTAATTTCTACTCTAATTCTAAATAATCTCTTTGCCTGAAAATAATGCTAAAGTTTGTATCTAGCCTGTAAATTGTTTACTTTAGTATGTACACCTCACACACACACACACACACACACACACACACACACACACACACACACACACACACACTTCTCACACAGTCACTCTTGATATATATATAAGTGCATTTTCTTGCGGGTGGCCTCTTGTATGACCTCCCTGATCGGGACACTGTGTTCCCCAGAGAGCATCATGAAAGGAAAAACTACCAAATGTCCCTCATCTCCTTCCGTACACCAGCCCGATCCCCCATGACACTTTAAGCACAGATTTTGACCACCCAGAAACCACAACACTCTACTTTGGCCAAGAAAACATGTGCTTTAGGAGATTAAATATGTCTTTCTTCCCATTATTGATTCTGAATGCAACTGTGATATCAATTTTGAGTGGATATTTTGTGTCAGGAAGTGCAAAAACACGGATGTTGTAGAATTGTAGTTGAATCACACAAGGGGCCTGATATGGGATTTTTATGTTTTTTGTTTTTTCTTGTCTGTGAGTAATGAAGAGTGTGTGTAATGGACACCACGGGCACCTTTAGGGCTGCCTGTATTGACCTCTGTCTCTCCTACACAGTGTGTGTGTGTGTATGTGTGTGTGTGTGTGTGTGTGTGTGTGTGTGTGTGTGTGTGTGTGTGTGTGTGTTGATGGGAAGCCGTTTTTAAGATGATGTTCTGACCCATTAGCTGGACGTGTGTGGATGAAAACACATTCTCCATTTCAGCAGCATTGATCCAGATAGACTGCATAACTGCATTTTACTGAACTAATGCCTTAGTATCTACATATACTGTATGTATATAATCTGTGTATTTTTTTAAAAAAAACATCTTTCATTAGAATTCCCTCATTTGTAGTTTTATTGTTCCTTTTTTTAAAAAAAAACATTTTTGATGTTGAAGTCCTAAAATTGATTTTACTCTAAAATATGGTCAATTGGTTTTAAAACTCATTTAATATAAATGACATATATGGCTAAATAGAGATAAATAGATGATCTTTCACTTTAAGTGAACCACAAGTAGCAATCCGATGGGGCTAAAGTTGTCAGTTATAATTAGGACTTCTCAGGTGTAAAGTCCTCCATCTTGAACATCAAACAGCTCAATATCGCTTTGCTTTTAAGCGGTGCTTTTTTAACCCTTGGCTCCTCTGAAACCAGCGAGTGTGTAAGATTTGAAATCTGAGCGGAAACTCTAGCAGTTTAGCATATGGCTTTCTCGACATGCGAGGGTAAACACAGGCACAGGGTCTGTGCAGTAAAACAGGCTCCTGGGGGCTCGGCTTTAACACACACACACACACACACACACACACACACACACACACACACACACACACACACACACACACAGAGTAATGGTGGTCTCCTGTCCAGTCAGACCTCTGACAGCACAATGACAACTTGAGGTCACACCACTCTGTGCCTCTATCTCTCTTTCTCTGTCACGTTCCTTCATCCTCTTTACACCTCCTGACATTCTTTCTTCATTTCTACTCTATGCCTATAAAAATCACATGAATATTAATATATCTTTTCAAAGGTTTACTTTAAATGTAGTTGGTCATCCAAGACATGTCAGAAATTTGCTACTTCAGAGTTCAGAGGCTCGTCTTGGACATTTTGATAGCATGCTGTTATCTTTAATAATGGACAAAAGAATGTAACATGGGTAAAAACAGTAGTAGAAGGTATTTGTGGTGGTAATTGGCAATAACTAAGTTGGTGGGGGCTGGAATAGGGAAAGCAACTAACTAACTAAGTAAACAAACAAATAAATAAATTTGGTGCTTGTTTTGTGGTTACTTTATGTTTGGACCTTTACTTGTATGTTTGTAACATATGTATGCTGTATATGTGTACAAGATTTGTTATGGATGGCTATACTTTGTTAAAATTGTCTTAATGTTTTTAAACAAGGATTACAAATGATTTATGTTTCATCTTGGTTCATTATAAACAGAAACAATATGTTCACATCCCTGCTCCTGCGTTCCATGATTTTATTCAAGCTTTTGATGACGTTAAATAATAAATTTTATTCATTTTTTTTGGGATTCATTCCATGTAAAGTTTCTAATCCGTTTCTTTAGGATGCCTTTAAAGATCTGTGCAGGAATAGCAAATTTCAGGTAGCTGTTAGTGTACAGTATGCAGTATCCTATTAAAGTAAATTCATACTAGTAGTTGAAATAATGATAATATGTATAAGTATAGCTACCTGGGCCATATTCAAAATCAAACTACGAGAATCACTCTTCAGACAAAGAAAATCAGCTAAACCTTTGGACTATATTTATTATACTTCTCCTTATTGTGATTTCAAACATAGCGCTTAAATATAACATGCGATTTTTACTTGCTTTCCTCACGCAAAACAAATTTGAAAATTATTTTTAAAAAAGCAGTTCAAGAGAATGTAATTCAGCTGTCCACCAATGCACCACTTAACTAAGCACTGTAACTTTTAAAAACAGAAATCTCAGATGCATAGAGCATTTTCTGTTAGCACATCAGTCATCCGTGAAGACGTCCACAGTGCTTTAACGCCACTAAATAGCGACAGGTTTAAAGAAAAAACAAAGAAACTCAGAAAGCACTGAGACGGGGGTGTTAAGGAGTTAGATGCTGGAGGCTTAGCTAAGTTTGAGAGGCCATCAAGGCCTGTTAGGGTACATTAGGCTGAGTGAGGATCATAAGGCTTCATAAATGTTTCAGCAGGAGGCTGGGTGTCCTGCAGCGTGACGCTGCTAGAGAGCAATGTGGTTTTTATGAGGAGGAACTGCTTTCAGACAGGATTAACCCAAGTACTTGGCTCGATTTCTCTAATGAATGCTTGTTGTTATTGTTGTTGTTTAAATGAAATATGAATCTTTAAAAGAATTTTAAAATCTTTCATATTACAGAGTCATTTTATTCACACACTTGTCATCAGGAGAATCCCATACTATATTCATTAATGCTATGAATGAAATCAGTGCTCTATAGCAGTCGATATAAATCAGCACACACACAGTATAGCCCTTTACCAATATATTACAGATAACACGGCTTTATTTCATTACTTTTGAAACGCGGCAGAGTTTCCTAACTCGACAACAATTCTATCATTTGGGACCAAACTGTAGTCGTTGCTTTCTGTTTGACCTTTGGGAGGGCTGTGGTCACTGTCGATGAGCCAGGAAACAAAAGAGAGGGATGAATTCTCTGTCTGAAAATGAGTGAGAGGAAAGAGACACACTCTGTTCAGATCAGACTAACCAGGGAGGAATAATAAGAGAATAATCAAGGGGTCGGACACCTTAATGCGCTAAATTACACCGATCGGCCATCAGGACTAACAGCTGTAATCATCATTGAGCTAGGTTTGGGATTTCGAATGAAATGTTATAGTATCGTGATTAAAACTAAAACTAAAGAGATTAGATGTAGTCCGGGTCAAGGAAGGAAAGAAAAACAGTATAACAAAAACATTTGAAAGATTAATTTGGATTGTATAAAACATGCATACATTTACTGTACATACTGTATGTAAGCTGGAGGCTACACTAAGTGTTAGAGGCAGATATTGACCAACCTTCTACCTGTCCACCACAGAGCTGTGTGTGTGTGTGGCATTGTATATTTCTAATATGCTTTTAATCTATTCTATTCAGATGGTCTTGCACAACAAGGTACAACTCTCGAAGTAGTATGTGTGTATATTTAGTAGATTTATGCATACTGGGGTCACTCTGGGGTCAAACTGCAGCAATTTAAATGTATATACATCATTGGCAATAACATTTAACATTGCAGTGAATAGTGTTAAATGGCATGATTAATGTAAGTTGTTACACCTTGAGATACACATAAGATCATTTCAATGTCATCCTGCTCTTAACTACTATTAAAAACATAATGTGCTTCTAAGTTCTCCCTATTAATTAGTGTGGGAGATTGTGACAGTCCTTACCTTATCCAATAAAGCAATTACTTTCCTTGCTTTAATTCTTACCCTTTACTGTAATAAAAGCCTTCCTATGTTAGTACAGAGGCTACTTGATAGTAATCTATGGGAATGGTTGTTCAGGGTCACAGCCTGTTTTGGGTGTGAGGGATTTTAAAAGTCGAATGTAATCGTTGGTGTCTGCATGGGTTACGGTCAATCTGTTTTAATAAAAACAAGGTTTCCTATTGTAACAACAATATTTCTCTGTCAGTCAGTCAATCACAATTTATAGTATTGAAAAAAACTGAGGAAAATGACTAGAATTTAAGATTATAGATAAAATCAATATTGTAAAGTTTGTAGTTTTATAGTGTCCTGATTTGGGTATGAATTTTCCACCGGACCCCACATTCAGGCACGATGTGTATCACCTAAGAGTCCTTATGGATCTCTTTTGATAATTTTTCAACGTATGTATATATATATATATATATATATAAAAAAAAAAATTTATATTGAAAATAAACTAAAGAGTTAACTGTTAAAAGTTAACAGATGTTGTTCATGTTATTTATTGACTTGTCAAATGTTTTCCTGTTTTTCAAATCAAAGTTTTATTGATAAATTCATTATAGTTTTTGGGTCCTTGTTACATATTGTTACATGTAAATTCATGTTTGGGGCGGCTGTTTCTCAGTCGGTAGAGCGGGTTGTCCACTAATCCACTAATCGTGGGGTTGGCGGTTCGAATCCCGGCCCGGGTGATCCCATGCCGAAGTGTCCTTGGGCAAGACACTGAACCCTAAGTTGCCCCCAATGGCAAGCTAGCACCTTGCATGGCAGCTCTGCTACCATTGGTGTGTGAGTGTGCTCTCATTTGTCAGTCGCTTGAAAATGTAAAAATGATATTTCTGTAAAGCTGCTTTGAGACAATGTCCATTGTAAAAAGCGCTATACAAATTGATTAATTAATTATAATCATGTTTATCTTTTGACCCATATCTTTTGAGCCATTATTTCTGATGCTAATGTCAGAGTAAGGGTGGGAGAGTTCTTCAAAATGAATTTTTCTGGAATTTGACCCTCATGTCAGAGTTTGGCTGCAGTTTTCAGGTAATGACCCACTACAGTGTCACTCATTTTTGTGAGGACCAAATGTCCCCATAATGGACAAATTTGTGACAATATTGACAAAGAGAGACACTTTTGCTGGTCTTTGTAAAAGAATGGCGATGAAGAAAAGATTTTATTTGTGGGTAGAAGAACATGGGTAGGATTAGGTTAGAGTAAGGCTAGATTTAGGGTTGGGCTATGGAGATGAACTGTTGTTAAGGTTGGACTAAGGTAATATTTACACTAGCGTTAGGGTCGAGCTATGGAGGTGAGCTGGGGTTAGGGTTGGACTAGCCTTAGGGCTGGACTAACTAGTGTGAAAGTTGAGCTATGATTAATTTGCTAATTTGTAATAAGTGATTTCTCCATGGAGCATGTATATTGCTTAATCATTGACCTAGCTATATACTGTATGTATGTATTTATTTATTTAATCTCTCATTCTTGATAACTTTCTCTATATTGCACCAGTTGAAATTAGAACCTGGCCCTTGTGTATAAATAATTGAATATATATATAAAAATATATTTAAAATGTAAAAAATCTGATAAAAAAGCTGAATGCTCATTAGCTACAGCACGCACACACACACACCCACACCCACACACACACACACACGAGTAATGAATGCGACTGGGAGATCTGTGTGTGTGTGTGTGTGTGTGTGTGTGTGTGTGTGTGTGTGTGTGTGTGTGTGTGTGTGTGTGTGCGCGTGCCTTATTCCATACTATTTCCATCTGAGCCCAATTCTGTGAGTGCATACTATTATTTTTGTTGCTTGTACAGAAATCACATGGGAAAACTATGAGACAATGAAGGAATTAAAAAAGCAAACCAGCAGAACTCACTCCTGTTTTCTGTTTTCTAATTAGTGATGTTCTGTCCCATTGCTTCAAACCATCTCTTTTAGATTTCATAGCAATATAATCACAACACATTTCAAAATACTTTATCATCTCAAAGATAATGAAAATAAACGAATTGTACAACAATGCAAATACAATGTCTGATGGAAATGTCCAAACCATTTTAAACGAACACTCAAAATAACCAGAACATCATCTTTTAAACCCTGGAGTTGATTACTTTCCTATAACAGCATGACATAATAAGCGTATTATTCATCTCATACCACAGAGATTCACCAATGATTCTAGAGTTTTATTTATTAAAGAATGATATAATACTATTTATTTACTTTATAACTGCTATAAACAGTAATTCCCTCACCAGCTGTTACAATTTACAATAACAATTTACAACAATCATCCTGTTCAAAAGTTTACACCCCCCTTAATGTATGGTGTTGCCTTCTTGAGCATCAGTGAATATGTGCACCTTTTCTAATAGTTGTATACGAGTCCCTCAGATGGATCTCAACATCATATTTCCGCTGTTAGAAAGGGGTCAAATATACACAAGATGCTAGAAAAGCAAATAATGTGCAGGACCTAGAGGATTTTTCTGAACAACAGTGGACTGCTCAGGACAAACAAAGGACTCATGAACAACCATCACAAAACATAAAAACATCCAACGTGGTCAGTCATCCAGGTAATGACACATGGTATTAAGAGTCAAGCATGTGTAAACTTTTGAACTGGTTAATTTGTGTAAATCCAGTTAGTATTGTGTCTTGTGGACTTTATATAAACATCTGCTATGTGAAATAGATTATTCAGGGCAACTTTATGACTGTTACAAAGCGCTGACACTGGACACAAATGTTAAATAAACATCTCAATTGTTGATGATTATCACAATGAGATTCATCACATAATTACACACTATAATGTAATAGAGTCAAATGAAATGCCTTATTTAGTACTTTACTGTCTCTAGAACTGTGTCTGTCTGATAGGTGTGTGTGTGTGGTACTGAGAGAACACTCTCCTCCGCACTAAATCAATCGCTATAACCCCAGGAGCTCAAACTCTGTCAAAAGGGGACCAGTCATGCAATTCATATGGACATGGACCATCAGAAAGGAGTGTGTGTGAGGATGAGTGTGTGTGACCACACCACAAGTGGCAACACCACAGGACCTCCAGCAGTGTGGTTCTGTCTCTAACTACCACTCTCTCTTTTCTTTCATTCTTTCTCTTCTCTGCTTCTCTCAGCTCTCCTGCTGCTCTGTTTTACTGTAGTGGAATAACGGTGAAACGGAGACAAAAGCAAAACACGCACACACACACTCACACGGCCGAGCTCATTGTGTTCAGCATGCGCTCTGAGAGCTCTTTCGCATGTCATGAATGACAATGCTCGATTCAAACCTGTTAACACTGTTCTGTTTCAAAATGTAAACCCTGTTCACACTGATTCCAGTAAAAAAAAAAAAGCTTTTTCCTCAACAGGTAATTAATATCTTAAAAAAAAAAAAAACCTTTTGAGGCCGCTTGAATCCAAAAACGTCACCATTTAAACATTAATTTCTCCCTCTCCTTAACAATTAGCAATGTCCTCTATTATATTATCTTATAAAAATGTATCTTGTCATGAACTCTCATGGTTAGCTAGGAAATGATTAGCCTCTCAGAGTAACATTAGAGTGACCATATTCTGTTTATTTTTTTTGGTGTCTTAATAGACTCATGCTCAACACACTCAAGCTAAAGCCAAACTCTAACTTTAAATCACCATGTGTTCACTATGTGCCATATAAATCTGGGGAACAGAGGACCCTAGGAATATAGGTACGCATTTACCTATCTAGCTAGCTAATTAGCTATTTAGCGATATATGTTTACCTATTCAACTCCTGACAACTCATTGGTGCAATGGAAGTCAGCGAGCTATCATTAATACCTAGATTTATGACCAGATTGCTAGCAAGTGACATTCTTTGTAGAGCTAAAAAGTTTAACTCCGGTGACATCCCCCAGTTTTAAAGCTATCTAGCTTATTTAATTCCAAGCTAACAGTAATTTTGAAACTGACTATTAAATGAATAGCTTTTGGTAAACAATATAACCCTAGGATTATTTTCGGCAGTATACACCAGATGATCGTTACACTTTCTAGATCATTCCTAAGTCACAAATTTTATGTATTATTTAGCTATAATGGCACATTTGTTTCACCTATCATATATCTTGTAAATTTACAAATCTTGGAAATATGTGCCAATAGAAAACAATAGTGTGGAATGGGATTTCATTTTTTCTTAAAAGAAAGAAGAGTCCCTGATTATTAAGGAGCAATTACACCAAACTTCACCTCACTAATGCTGCTTGTCACTCATAGTTATGAAAAAATAAACAAGCTAGATAGTTAGTTACCACTGTACCCACTTCACACTTGCCAATACAACAGTTACATAGAAGAAAATTATATTCTATTCTACAGCATCCATGTTTTATTGAGTGAACAATCATTATACTATAATGAATTCCCTGGTTACACAATTGCACTTTTTGACCATAAAGTACACAGTTATAGAAGGGGATTATTTATTTTCGCACTATCCCTTGTCACCCAGATGAGGATGGATTCCCTTTTGAGTCTGGTTCCTCTCAAGGTTTCTTCCTCAGGTCATCTCAGAGAGTTTTTCTTTGCTAATGTTACCTCTGTTTTGCTTATTAGGGATAAACTTATACATTTATAAATTTACTAGTTTACGTCCTGAATTTATACATTTCTGTAAAGCTGCAATTTGATGATTGTTAAAGGCACTAAATAAACCTTAATTGAACTGAATTATCTATGACATTCCAGTACAGTCCTCAATAAGTCTGATTAATTAATCAAAGCATTCAGCAATGAGAGAAATTTTATCTTTTTTTTTTCTTGCATCGAAGAACCTTGGAGCTGGATAGTAGAACCGAAATTAAAAGGAGTGTGTGTGTGTGTGTGTGTGTGTGTGTGTGTGTGTGTGTTGTCCCGAGAGACTGACTCTCAGTAAAGGTTTACTGAAGCTTCAGACAAGCATCTGTCCATCTGCCCTGCTGCTACTGTCATCTGGACTCTCTGTGTCTCACTGTCCTTCTCTGTCTTTTTTAGCCAATGTGGAGCAGCTTTACTGTGTTTGATCTGCCTTTCAACCGGTGAGCCACATTCAGGCCTTTTTTCCTTCTTTTTCTTGAGGATTATCTCTACGATCCCAGTGGAAATCAGCAGCAGCGTCACAGCACAGACTTAACATGTCAGCAAGCTGCTCTGGAATTTATTTGATGTATTTTAGTATTTAAAAAAAAAAGAAATCACATTTAACAATTTACCAGGTTAGTTCATGTCACATGCCAGTGCTCATGTCATGTTCATGTCACATACAAAATTCAGAGACCACACTGACAATCAGAGTTTTTCTTTTTAGTATTCTAAGAAATTTTAAACAAAAAAAGCAAATCTTCAATATTTTTGAGTATTTACTATTCATGATTCATCACTATTCCTAGCTCACTATTTAAATGTACGCAAATTTGATAACTTACTTTGAAGCACGTGTTTAAATGACACCCCGATGCATATGATGGATTATCACAACTTGTGGAGTGCATGCCATCGTTTTTAATTTTAAAATTGTAATTTTAGAAAAGAACACAAAATAGAAGCATTTTTACCATTGGTCTGAGACTTTTGCACTCCGCTGCATATTTCCATATAATAATTCATCAAAGTACAATGATTTTTGACTACTTGGCCATTCACATGAACATACAAGGGCATAACCAAGGTATGGACAGTGTGTGTG
>JAFFST010051036.1:81160-96627 GCA_022414735.1 Noturus placidus | reverse complement strand
GGGGGGGGGGGGGGGGGGGTCGTTGGAGGTCCAAGCCCCCCAACATCCAAAGTTTGATACTGCAGATTTGCATAATTAGAATATAGTTTTAGGATTACAGTTACCATTATTACCATTATTTTCCCAGAAGAGCAATGACTGACTTAGATGATTATTGTAATTTGATAAACTGAATATTCTGTTTGTGTATCTGGTGTCATTTATTATGTTAATGTCATCATGCTGTTTAGCTTGCTATGTAATAAGTGTACAAAGTGTACAACAATATATAGTGGTAACCTGAAACGTTAGCTATGTAAAGGGTACTGGAGTTTTCTTTTCTTAAATCTAAAGACAAACTGCCATAACTAGATCTGAATGGATAACTACAATATGGCCACAACACAGACATTAGTTCCATATCTCTGGTTGCCAAGCTAGCACATCTCAGCACTATGCTGAGCCTTATATTTGTTAAATCGCTTAGTTGTATTTAGCCCAAATGTAGTGTAAAGGAACGAAATGCTGTGCAACTTTCCTCACTTTCACTCGCATTTATAACAGTCTGTCACAACATGAGGGTTCACAGTGAACTCGGCGGGAGGATATGCACGTGAATGTAACGTTAATGGTCAAACACCAGAACTGACGTTAGCCTAGCCTACTTCCTGGGTGTACAAATATCAAAAGTTAATTGACATTCTTAAGAACAAACCAAGCCATGGTATGATGTCTTCTATACTAAGATAAGGTTACCTACTATTTAGGTATCTAGTTAATTATTGTCTGAAAAAAGCTCGTATATTCTGCAGCACTTTTCTATGCTTGGCTGCTGTCTCCATTTATTACAGACTGAGCTGCTAAAATATATCAACAAACTTGTGTTGAGTCTGGCCGGTACCAAGAGTACAATTGAGCGGGGGGGGCAAACACTTATTTTCCTTAACAGATGGAAATATATTAAAAAAGGAATCGACATAACTAATAAGAATAGATGAAGAAAAGACAGATCCGTTGGTCGGGTTCATTAAAGGGCGACATATTGAAAATATTTTCTACTGTATATTGGGGGGGACAGATTGGTATTTCCTCAACATTGGGGGGGACACGACCCCCCCCCAAGAATGCGTGGTTATGCCTATGTGAACATTATGTAACATTGCCAAGCCACACATGGTTTTATGGAGATGCCAGTGATCCTGACCCTTTCTACTCTTCGGACCTGCCTGATCCATCTTGATGCCCTACCTCTGGATGGAGCTCTCATCAACTGGAGGCTACATTCTGCCACTGAGGATGACCCCAAGCAGTGTAGCCTGGAGATTGCTCAGGATGGTACCACTTGAAGTACTGTGGAAATGGTTTTGGACCTCAATTCCACATGGACATTCTTACTGTGGTTGTAGGGACTATGGTTGCTCCTATGGTTTTGGGACTGCAATTACCACATACAATTTTGCACTCAGGTCTCCTTTAATGAACAGTGGACTAGTACAACAAACAGATATGAAATATGAAATAATTTAATATGAAAACCATAATGAACTTTATTTTACTTTCAATCTATCCGTTGTCACTCAGATGAGGATGGGTTCCTTTCTGAGTCTGGTTCCTCTCAAGGTTTCTTCGTCATTGCCTCCGTCACCATCGGCTTGCTCAATAGTGATAAATTTACACATTTAAAATCTGTATCCAATGTTTATATGTTTCTGTAAAGCTGCTTTCAGACAATGTACATTGTTAAAATCACTACACAAATAAAATTGAATTGAACATGTCACAAATTCAACAAATTAAATTACAATAAAAGCAGGTCATATACTTACATTTCTCCATGTTTTTAGTTTCAGAGCAGTATTGCCATACAAAAGCAAGGCATACTAATAAGGTCAACACTAAAACAAGACAAAAACACAATATCCTTCATAACACTTTATAAATGTTATGTATTGTATCTCCTCTAGTCAATTTGAACCTCATCGAAAATTTGCAAATGTCCAAAGTTTTTCCACTCATTTTTACCAAAGTTCTAGTTATTTGATTTTATTCTTACAAACACGGGATCCAAGAATAAAGCCAGAAATGATTTGAACTTCAGCACAGCATATGTTTGGTTTAATCTTATCTAATCTTATTTATACACTGACCCTGTGAGTATCTACATAAAATAAAAGTGTTGTTAAAAACAAATCTAAACATAAACCATAATGAGGTGTCCCATTGCCACCATCCTCTTATGTACACTCCCACACTTACTATCAGGAATTTGGGGCTCCATTTTCATAGTTTTGATCATCAGTGAGATGTGGTGAATTTATTATAATATTTTACTGTTGCTGTTAAATTGAAAAGCAAACTAAGTATCGACCATAGACAAACAACCAGTATGCACTTCTTTTCCAATCTGTTCGGAGTGTGTGAGTCACGTTAAAGCTGCATTTATGGTTGCACTCAGCTAAGAGCCTGAGGCTGGTTTGAGACCAGTCCTGTGTTGTGTGCTCATGCTATTAGAGAATCAATAACGCTAATTGTAGTGACTGGAGGGGCAGCTGAAATAGGAACTGACAGGTAGGCGTGTGTGTGTGTATGTGTGTGTGTGTGTGTGTGTGTGTGTGTGTGTGTGTGTGTGTGTGTGTGTGTGTGTGTGTGTGTGTGTGTGTGTGTGAGAGAGAGAGAGAGAGAGTGAGATAGAGAGAGAGAGAAGGAGGGAGGGAGAGAGAGAGAGAGAGAAGGAGGGAGTGGGAGACAGAGAGAGAGGGAGAGAGAGAGCGAGAGAGGGGGAGAGAGAGAGAGAGAGAGAGAGAGAGAGAGAGATATGGTGGATCTTTTGTTTAAAAAGAAGTACAAGGTCCAACTGATATGTAATGTTAGGGCAATTGGAATTCACATAGAATATAGGGATGAGCCACAGAAGTCACCAAAATTAACCTCTCCCAAACTGATGGAAAGGCCACTGTGTGAAGAAAAAAAGGCTCTGCTCATGATACAAAACATACAAGCTCATATGAAAAACATGGTGGCGGTAGTGTCATGGCTTGGGTTTGCATGGCTGCTCCTGGAACAGACTCTATCCATCCATCCATCCATCCATCCATCCATCCATCGTCTATACAACTTATCCTTCTTCAGGGTCACGGGGAACCTGGAGCCTATCCCAGGAAGCATCGGGCACAAGGTGGGTACACCCTGGACAGGGTGCCAGTCCATCACAGGGCACAATCATATACACACTTTAGACACGCCAATCAGCCTATCATGCATGTCTTTGGACTGGTGGAGGAAACCGGAGTTGGAACAGACTCACTAATCTTTATTGATGATGTAACTCATGATGGTAGCAGCAGAATGACCAGAAGTTTACAGGAACATTTTGTCTACAAATTTACAGAGAAATGCTTTAAATTAATCGGTAGAACTTCATCATGCAGCAAGACAATGATCCAGAACACACCACCAACTGAAGAAAGGACTTTATCAGGAGGAAAAGGGGAAGGTTTTAGACCGGTCAAGTCAATCACCAGACTTTAACCCAACTGAGTAGCATTTCAACTCCTGAAGTGGAAACTGAAGGGAGAAACACCCCGAAACAAACAGCAACTGAAATAGTCTATGATAAAAACATGAAAAAGCATCACAAAAGAAGAAACCAACAATCTGGTGATGTCAGTGAGTCACAGGCTTGATGTAGTTATTGCAAGCAAGGGATATGCACCCAAACATTAAGTGTTATTTACTTTAATTTACTTAAAGTCTTATCTGTCCCTATACTTTTGCTCACCTATAAAATGGGTGGTCTGATACAAAAGGTTCTATATTTTATGGTGTTTAACACATCTAGATATAAATACCAATAAATAAAAGCTGAAATCCTAAACTCTCATTTCATATTCATCTTTTGATCTCAAGCCCAAATGATTTATAGCAAATCTTTGATTTATAGCAAAAAGCATTTCATTGACGTTGCCGTTCCAGTAATTTTTGAGGGGACTGTATATTTGCTCATAGCCTCTACAAATCTACATATTTGTGCTAAAGAGGAACACTCATTCCATTTACATTTAGTTTTGTTGTGTGTCACATGACCTCATTTCTAATACAATGCAACACTGAACAGACTTTTGATTTTTCAAAAACATGGTTCCTCAAGAGTTGTTTGCTAAGGGTTCTTAGTTTGCTATAGTGGTTCTACATTAAACCTTCACTGAGATAAAGACTCTGTAGGGCTTTACATACGGTACAGTGCTTTGCATACAGGATGTATTCACCCCTTCCCATCCCAATTAAGTTCCCTTCAGTTCAGGGGGGTGAATACTTATGCAAGTCACTATAGAAAGTGAGCAAGATATTAAAGAAGTATTTAGGATTTTAGATTTAACCTTTATTTTCTGAGAGTGTAGTACACATTCTGCCTAGTATAGCCCCACCTATAGCATATTATTATCATATTTCTGACTTCCATAAGCACAACAATATTTATTTACATTCCTACAGTTTGTATTTAGAAATAATTATTACTTATAGGTCAACATTGAGCATGATAATCCATATCCACGCCTCAGAGGAGGAATCAGTAATATCAGATTAACAGAGAGATGAAAATGAATTATAGATCTCCAGTGGTGAATGGGGCAAAGTTTAATAGCTTAGGAGGTTCAATCAATGCCTATAAACAAGCATATAAAATTCAAAGAGAGAGAGAGAGAGAGAGAGAGAGAGAGAGAGAGAGAGAGAGAGAGAGAGAGAGACAGACAGACAGACATGTCAGACTGAGTTGTGAATTGAGAATTTAGTACCATTAATCACACCAGGCTGTAATGTGTGTTTAATTGTATTTTATATGTGTTTATATTTGGATACATTTAGTCCAATATAGATTTTTTTGGTCAGTTAATAGAAAGTGGGACAAAAGTTTAAAGATAACCCTGCTGAAAAAAAAAACAATAGAAACAATTACAGCCATTCTAATGGTTTTAATGTTTATAATGGGAATTGTGTTGGTTGTAATGGAAACTATAATGGTCCATGTCGGTCTCTACTAGTAATGTGTTGGGTTCTATTGGTGGAATGTTTATAGTACTGTGCAAAAGTACATGCAAACAAATGCTATAGAGCAAAGATGCCTTCAAAAAATAATTAAATGAATTTCTGGCCATTCTGATTACATTTAAAAATAAATACCATAAACAGTAGTTAAGAGTAGTAAATAAAAAAGGCAATATTTAGTGTGACAAAACCATAAATAAATAAAAAATAGTAGTCTCCAGTACACTTTGTGCAGTTTAAAAAGGAAATGAGCTGTAAGATTTATTGAGGATCTTCTAGAACCAAACACGGTTCTTCTGGAGACTTTGACTGTTGCACTCACTTCTTATATTGCAGCAAAACCCAGCAATGTTCAATGTGTTTTTTGTCTGAAAAAGTGTTCTCTCATGTAATATGCCTCTTTTTTTACTGACATACACACATTTATCTGTAACATTTAACTTTGTTCTAGAAAACTAATGTTTGGGAATCTAAAATGTTTTTTTTTTGTACTGATGATAATTTTTTACGACGTTTTTTGTCGATTATGTAGAAGTCATCAAATAAAAAATCTATAATGAAGTTTGTACAAAAAAATAGGGTGCCTAAAACTTTTGCACAGTACTGTATGTATACTGAAAACCAAAACAAGCCATTAAATCCTAATAGAATATGGCCCAAAACACACTAGATTTGTTAATGGATTTTAATGGCATTTGTAGTGGAAACCATTACAATTTCTGTAATGGCTTCTACTGTTTTTGTCAGCAGGGGAGAAATGGGTATCTGCCAATAACTATCTAATATGTTCCTTTTATAAATAGCTAGCAAACTTTATCTAGCAAGGTATAAAGGGGAAAAAACAGCAAAAGAATGCTGTGTGTTTGATACATGCCACATACACATTTTTAGTTTTAGTACTAACAGCTTTAACTACAGTGTTAACAATCTGTGCCTAAGGTATGTTTCTAACTTTTCCTAGCTTGCTAAAGTTATTACAGAAGTTCATTGCTATCTTTTGACAAAAGGAAAGAGATAAGAAATATGTATTGGCCAACAATGTTCTAATGTTTATTAATAGTTGTACCTCCTGTGTTAACTGGACTGTTAATCATCCAGGGCTGAGCCCAAATTCTTCTACATCAAAAAACTTTTTAAAACGTACTTTTAAATAGACTGCTTCCATGCATTTTTTTTTCTTGCATGTGAGGGATAATTGCTTAAAAAATTTGAAAATTGGACAAAAAGTGTGATTTATTATAAAATTGTTTCGAGTGTTTTTACTATTTACAGGACTATGAGATGGATTAAATGTAAAACGTTTTGCCTATCTAACTCGAGACTTGGCTAGTTTGGTGTTGCTAGCCAAGGGGAGGCATAACTAAACTATCACTGTATTGGTTTAGCTGCTACAGTGCCATGCATGCAAAGTATGTTAGCAGTATTTATGATCTACTCGTATCATGTTCATGTAACTTGGTAGATATTTGATGTTAGTGTTTCAGATTCAAATCCTTTACTGGTAAAAACAAACAAATGAAGAAAAAAATGGGCGTATATCATCACACTGACTGACTGTATATGCTAGCATTAGACAGAATAGCTGTCACCCAATAAGACATATTTTCCTGTAAACCCTGTCTGATTTGTCTTGCCTCCATTCACTGAAGATAAAATACAACACTCCATTTACTTTAGACACAGGCTGTCTTCTTTGACACTTCTACTCCTGTGGTAAGATTTTCAGCTACCGTACTAACAACT
The DNA here is from genome assembly GCA_022414735.1 of Noturus placidus. NCBI lineage: Eukaryota > Metazoa > Chordata > Actinopteri > Siluriformes > Ictaluridae > Noturus > Noturus placidus. Next base: position 89,862 of record JAFFST010051036.1, on the reverse strand, counting down.
TTCACTACTTTTCACTACTTTGATATCCATAACATCAACCATTATTTGCAAACAATATGTATGACCTAAGGGCGCACGGTGGCTTAGTGGTTAGCACGTTCACCTCACACCTCCAGGGTCCAGGGTTCGAGTCCCATTGGGGCCATGTGTGTGCGGAGTTTGCATGTTCTCCCCGTGCGTCGGGGGTTTCCTCCTGGTACTCCGGTTTCCTCCCCCAGTCCAAAGACATGCATGGTAGGTTGATTGGTGTGTCTAAAGTGTCCGTAGTGTATGAATGTGAGTGTGTATGTGATTGTGCCCTGCGATGGACTGGCACCCTGTCCAGGGTGTACCCCGCCTTGTGCCCGATGCCTCCTGGGATAGGCTCCAGGTTCCCCGTGACCCTGTAAAGGAGTAAGCGGTTGACGATGGATGGATGGATGGATGACCTACATTAGTTAACTCATTCAGCTTTACATTTTATTTCATATCACATTTGTAAGTTTGACAATACATATTGACAGCAATTCTTTGGCTAACATTTCAGCTGTGTTGTTCTCTCAGCATTGCTTGAACGTCTCACTGCTGTTGTGTTTAACATACAAAAAGAAGGGGATTTTCTTATTACATGTTGTACTTTCAGTAGATTTGTACAGTTGCAATAAAAATGATTCAACCCCCATTGCAAATCAGGTTTATTGTCAATATTTACAGACTTTCAGCTGTTTGCAATGAACAAAACAAACAACAGCAATTGAAACAGTTCAACATAGCGAATGCTTCAAGTGATTTCCTGAAATTCAACTGAAAATGAAACTTTTTTCAAAATTATAATTTCAAAATTATTCAAACCCTTCATGGCAAGCTTTTTTAGTAGAGCACGCTTTTGCTCTTTCAAGACTTCTTCCAAGACTTCTTCTGCAACCAAGCCTTGATGGAATTTGCTTGGGCTCATTGTCCTGTTGGAAGGTCCAATGACTCCCAGGCTTCAGCTTCCTCACAGAGGGCATGATGTTTTCTCTTATGATGTCCTAATACTTTAATGAATCCATCTTGCCTTCCACATGCTCTAGGTTTCCAGTGTCAGAGGATGCAAAGCAGCCCCAGACCATTACCGAGCCTCCACCATGCCTGACTGTAGACAGAGTGTTCGATCTTAATTTTTCTTCCTCCACACATATCGCTGATCCATCATGCAGAAAAGTTCCAGTTTTGTTACATTGCTCCACAGAACTGAATACCAAAACTTTGGTGGCTTATTTATATGATTTGGAGACTTTTGGGTCAGTAGTGTGCTTTTGGGTCAGTAGTGGTGTACGTCTTGGATTTCTGGCATGGAAACCTTCTGCGTTTAGTACGCACCTTACTGTGCTCACTGAAACCTCAGTGCCTGTTGCCACCAAGTCTTGCTGCATGTCTTTTACAGTCATTCGAGGGTTTTTCACAACCTGTCTTCTCGGAAATCTGGTTGCAGCTGTAGATAGCTTCCTTGTTCTTCCCCGTCCAGGTATTTCATATATTTTCTACCCCTAGCTATCTATTTCATGTGTTCCATCTCAAGAACACCTGGTGCAACTAATGAAGCCCTTGATTCAAGCACATCTTGGTTGAGACAATGCCTGTTATGCATATTTTTGCTAGTTTTATTCAGGGAGTTGAATAATATTGAAACTCGAGAAGTTATGTTACAAAAATGTAGGCTGTAAAATAGCAAAGATAGCTCAGACACAGCTACAACACCTGTAGCCAGTATTAAAGTGTAGAAAAAATTTTATATTCAACCAAGGGAACGTTATCTGACTGTAGTTAGTCCACATTCATTGTTATTGTGTGTGAGGCTGATGACTGTAGTTAGTCCACATTCATTGTTATTGTGTGTGTGGCTGATGACTGTAAGGTCAAAGGGTGACATAAGCACATACACACTGATGAAGTACAATGTAATTAGTCAGAGTGCTTCTCTCTCCTTCCTATTACACACACACACACACACACACACACACTCACACACACACACAAAATGGGTGGCAGATGTCAGAAAGGTCGCTTTTGTTTTCTCATGTCTTCACTACACACACCTCATCTCAGCAGTCTATTGTCATTAATTTGCTGCTGGGGGAGGTTCGTGCCCCTCCTATCCCACCCCTAACCATCACTTAGTAAAATACACACACACACACACACACACACACACACACACACACACACACACACGCTCATGTGTACTACTGAGTCGATATATCATTCAGCTCTAATTTAAAACAACAACAACAACTATGAAAAGTATGTAAAACGATCCAGTTATCAACATTTATTAACATATTGACATATTGCATCACGTCGATTCAGACAAATAAACACACCACATGGACTGTGTAAAACAATTCTTTACTGAATTAACGAGATTACTCATCATTCATTCTGTATGTTTGTTGTTTATAGTGATACAATACCATGTTTAGCTTATAGCTGTACATTATATGGATAGAATCACAAAAAAGACAATTGCAATAGCAACATGATTAGTTAGTTTAACAATGACCTAAAAACTAATAATAATAATAATAATAATAATAATAATAATAATAATAATAATAATAATAATAATTTTACAGCACATCACTTTTTAGTTAAAAACAAAAAAATAGTTAAAAACATACACTGAAATAAATTAAGACACATTAAACCACAATAAAAACTACAAGAGGAAATTATGTTAAATATAAGCTACTTACTCGTGACCCTGAAAAGGAGTAAGTGGTTGAAGATGGATGGATGGATGGATGGATGGATAAGCTACTTACATGTGTATTAAATAGAACAGAAAAGGATGAAATCAAGAAAGACTGAAAGTTGATTAGCAGTAGGCTAATAGAGCTGAACAGGCCTTGGTTCTGGAAGTTTCTTTCATTGAGGTACATCACTGTATCACAACAATCCTTTCCAGTGAAATGAGCTACTGATCCCATGATGCTATGGTGTATTTTCTCTAGTCTCCAGTGTGCTTTTAAGGATTAGCAATCCTTTATAAAGTATTTTGTAATTCATTCATTCGATTCATTCAGTCTATTTCTGGAATGTGGAAAGTGAGGTGGGAATACCCTATTCCATCACCAGGGACCATGCACACACATTTCACACCTAGGCGCGATTTAGCATAGCCAATTCACCTACCAAAATGGTTTTAGGGCGTGGAAGGAAACTGATAAACCTGGAGGAAAGCCATGCTGACATGGGAAGAACATGTGAAACTCCACACAGACAGAAGCATGGGCTCAGGACTGGCAATGTTACATGCTGCATGACAGTGCCACCTATTTTAACATAATTCACCTGATAATGTATAAGCTTAGCAAAGTATGTTGTACTTATTGTGCTTCTGGAAACAAGGCTGTTGAAAAAGTGGATGGTCCTGTCTGGCGCAAATTCCATGTTTGCGATACATTTCTGATTTATAGCTACGTCAGAGTGACTTTGGCAATTAATCACAATATATGTATATATATACACACATACACACAAAAAAAACCTGTACTTAGTAGTGTAAAGCTTAGCTTCATCACCAAACATCGAATTTATTACAGCCAGCACAAATGCTATATTTACTTCCAGACCCATTACTGTTCAATTCTGTTCAGGGAATGAAAACTCTGCCCAGGTGGTTTTTGTTATTGGGCTCCAGAATGTTGGATCCTGGAGATCCAAGCACATTGCATTTAAGTTGCAACATAGCTTATTACACCTGCTGCTAAGTTAGGCTAGTGTACACACCAGTAATGTCCAGCCTGGGCTAAGACCTGTGTCTTGGACTGGATCACCTCCACGCTGTGTAATATGTTAGTGCACAGTTTAGGATGGAGTCACAATGATTTGTAAGTTAATTCCATGGTCTGTAACTGGAGACGATTCCTGGAAAAGGCGGGAAACTTGTGGTGATGTCCCGCTGCACTCCGGCACATTCAGGGTTTAAAGGGCCGTTCTGATCTTCCGGGTGTTTTCCAGGAGAGGAAGGAAGAGCTGGGGATTGCATGAGCGGGCGCTCTGTGGATAATACATGATAATGTTTCAATATAAATATTAAGAAAAAACTACTATCTATAATAATTACAATTGTATATTACAATATATAAAACTAAGAAAAAATGATAGCCCATCACTGTCAATCAATCGAACAATAAATCATATCGAGTGAAAATCCTTTTTAGAATAAACAGTAAATAAATGTCAAGTAAAAATACAAATAAAATGTCTGCAGAGTGAAAATCGTTCTTACAAATGTAAGTATCTTTGCTGTCGCTTGAAAACCTTTCTCAACAAGATAAACGTCTGTCATAAATGTACACAGGATGTAAAGATGCACTGCGGATGTAAAACGTTTAAATAATTGATGTGGAGACAAACTTCCCACCACAGTGGCGTCACAGAACTTCTGTCTGATATTAGTAAAGATGATAAACACATGCAAATTTTGGATTTATTTAAAAGCAACCAATTGAGATCATTATACAAGAAAAAATGTACACATACATCTTATTTAAATGGATAAGAGCAAAACAGTATAAACATCCATCCATCCATTTTCAGTACCGCTTATCCTACACAGGGTTCCAGAGAGCTTGGCGTCGATCCCAAAGGTCTCAGGGCACAAGGCAGGGGCCAATCTGGATGGCGTACCAATACATCGCAGGGCACAATAACACACACACTCACACTATGGACAAGTTAAATATGCCAATCAGCCTACAGTGCATGTCTTTGGACTACCTGGAGGAAACCCCTGGAAGCACGGGGAGAACATGCAAGCTCCGCACACAGGGCAGAGGTGGGAACTTAACCCCCAACCCTGGAGTGTGAGGCAAACGTGCTAACCACTAAGCCACCATGCCCCTCTCAATATAAACATAATATATGAAATTACACTAGTAACACATAGGCTATATAAGCAGCCTATATATATATGCAAACACTATTAGGGAGTTAATGCAAAGACACATTATGTTATGTGAGCAAACTCCAAGTTGAATCCAAGTATCCAAGGATTAACTTTCATTTCTACATTTCTTTACTGTGAGAGCAGGTGTGAAGTATGAACTCACTCTTATGGATCTTCATGTGCTCTTTAAGCTCCTCTGCTTGATCAAACGTGCTGCCGCAGAGATCACATGCCACCGGTTTGTCTTTGACGTGGCTCCGGCGTACGTGGCTGTCATGGGCCGCATGAGAGGCGAAGGCTTTCCCACAGTGCTTACACTTAAATGGCCTTTCACCTGAGTGTTGCCTGATGTGTGTGCGGAGGATGCTGGAGGCAGTGAACGCCTGCAACGACAACCATTAAAACATCATTAAAACACTATATATATAATGATAATGAGTCTTTATTGATCACATATACATATGCACAGTGAAATTATTTTATTTGCATACCCCAGCATGTCAGGAAGCTGGGGTCAGAGCACAGGGTGAGCCATAATACAGCACCCCTGGAGCAGAGAGGGTTAAGGGCCTTGCTCAAGGGCACAACTGTGGCAGCTTGGCAGTGCTGGGGCTTGAACCCCCGAATAATAACCCAGAGCCTTAACTGCTAAACCACCAATGCCCCATATGTATATACAGTCATGGCCAAAGGTTTGTGATCAGAATCAGAAAAGGGTTTAATTGCCAAGTACAGTTTTTAGCACATACAAGGAATTTGTTTTGGTGTTGTTGGTGCACGTCACACATTTACTAAATGGAATAATATGTACACAGTATGTATAATTACAAAATAAGATAGACATAAATAGACTTAAAGAAGAAGGAACAGTGGCATGAATGGAATGGAATAATATGTACATAGTATGTATAACTACAAATTAAGATAAGCTACATATATAAAATATATAGTATAGTGATCGCAAACTTTTGGCCATGACTGTATATATATATATATATATATATATATATATATATATATATATATATATATATATATATATATGTTATCTATCCTAGGTTAGGGTTAGGGTTAAGGTTAAGGTTAAATAAGACCTATACATAGGGTTAGGGTTAAGGGTTAAATAAGACCTATACATACATTAAGTGTATGTGCAAAACACGTGCAAACAGCACAAGACAGTACAGTAACTACTACAACAGGACAATAGGCACAATAAGACACAGTAAAGTACACTTGCATGTATTATATTTTTAAACCTATTAGAGTTTTTCTAAAATAGTGTAGTTACCATTTGTACAGTTCTACTCAACAGCCACTGCACATATTCACTGCCCATAGCCTTGTTATTTGTCATTTATATCACAATATCTAGATTCTCTGAATCTTTTGATGATATTATGTACTGTAGATGAAGAGATATTCAGAGTCTTCACAATTTTACGTTCAGGAACATTATTCTGAAATTGTTCCACAAATTGTAGACGCAGTTTTGGTGATTTTTACTTTACTGAAAGCCTCTGCTTTTTCAAAATGACCTTTTTTTTCTTAAATTGGTACATTTCTTCAGTTTAAACATTTTATATGTTTTCAATGTTCTATTGTGAATAACATAGGAGTTTATGAGATTTGCAAATCACTGCATTCTGTTTATATTGAAATTTTTTTGGAATTCAACCTGGACTTTGTTAGGCACTTCTAGTAGATGCTAAACTGCATTTAGAGTACCTGTACAGTGCAATGACAAAGTTGTCTATCTATCTATCTATCTATCTATCTATCTATCTATCTATCTATCTATCTATCTATCTATCTATCTATCTATCTATCTATCTATCACAATAGATACTTTATCACAATGACATCACAATGCAGTGATTAAAGTTTGAAAAATGAAACAATATTTCTTGAAATTTTATTTGAAAAAATAAAATGTGTTCATTTTTTTCTGATAAACTGGAATATAACTTCTCTTACTTTTTAGCTACAGTAGCCTTGTAGCTATAGAGCAATGCTAAAGAAACAAACTTCAGACAACAACAAAACACTTCACTGATGCCCTTTTTGTAACTGACTAACAGCTGAAAGTGGGCGGAACAATCCGAAAAGTTCATGGTCAGTTCAATGGAGTATAACAGCTATATCTGCTATAAATGATGATCCTTAATGACGTCATAATGCATGACAAGATTTTTTTATTGTTATTGTTGATATTATTATTAATAGTAGTAACAATAAATGTTGTTATTTCGAATAACAATAGCTTTGTAAAATAAAGATTTCCTTATTACGGTTGACACTCACACCCGTGTCAGGAGTCTGTATGTCCCTCTTTTGTGTTGTTATAAGACAAAAGGGGCAGGAAAACTATTGTTCCTGCGCGCGAGTCATAAATTAAAGGCGTATAATCCTAGTAAACAATGGGACTCGGCTGTGCATCTGGCAGTAATTAGCATGTAAGTGTGCACAATGAGCACACACTCGCTTTAAAGACACCATGACATTTCTCTCTCTTTTTTTTCCTTTTCTCCCTCACCTTGTTGCAGTAAACGCATTTGTAAGGTCGCTCTCCGGAGTGCACGCGCATGTGCTTGTTGAGGCTCGAGGACTGAGAGAAACTTTTGCCGCACACAGAGCACTGCAAAAAGAGACAAGACAAGAGGGAAAGCATGAGTGACCATACATATACTGTAGGCCAGTGGTTTTCAAAGTGGGAGCCAGGGGGCGCCAGGGGGGCCTCAACAATTCAGTGTCAAAAATAAATTCTCACTCTCAGACAACTACACACACACACACAAACACACACACACAGACACACACAATCAATTCCTAATGTAATGTAATGTAAATATGCAAGATGTGATTATTAAAAAAAGGGTGATATATTCAGAAGTCTGTATTTTTAATGTTTTAAAGACATCTTGCCAAAGGGGGGCCTCGGTGAAATGTTAATGCCATTTGGGGGGCCTTGCCCTGGAAAAGTTTGGGAACCACTGCTGTAGGCTATGTGTTCAAATTTGAGGCTGATAAAATGCTCAGTTTCAATAAAGTCGACAAAGTCAATGGTACTAGAATTGGACCTCTATCCGAATACTATATTAATATTATAGCTAAAAAAAAAAAAGAAAAAAAGTTTAAAGATATTCAACTATAGGAGACATTCCTATTTCTTAAGGCTGAAATCAACGAGTAACTTTTTAAACCAAGATATTTAACTCAATAAAAATAGGAAATTACTAGCCTATAGGTACATACTCAATATTACGGCATATTAATTATGACACATTGCTGCATATCGGACCTCACCAATATTTTTGATCCAGCACTAAAAATGTTATATTGATGTATACTGCCAAGGGCGTAACCATGGTATGGACATTGTGTGTGTGTGGGGGGGGGGGGGGGGGGGGGGGGGGGTCGTTGGAGGTCCAAGCCCCCCAACATCCAAAGTTTGATACTGCAGATTTGCATAATTAGAATATAGTTTTAGGATTACAGTTACCATTATTACCATTATTTTCCCAGAAGAGCAATGACTGACTTGCATCTTTTGGGGGGGGGGGTTTCCAAGCGATTTTCCTTAACAAACGTGAATATATTAAAAAAAAAAAAAATAGATAAATAAATAAATAGATAAATAAAATAAATAGGATAGATGAAGAAAAGACAGATCCGTTGGCAGGGAAAATTAAAGCGGAACATATAGAAAATATTTTCTCCTGTATATTGGGGGGACAGATTGGTATTTCCTCAACATTTGGGAGGGGACACGACCCCCCCCCCCCAAAGA
>JAFFST010051036.1:55471-65231 GCA_022414735.1 Noturus placidus | reverse complement strand
CCCCCCCCCCCCCCCCCAATAACAATTCCTGATCGTCTGATCGTTTATCACTTTATTTGTATACTTTACAATTGCACATTAAATGTATGAAAAGATCGGACATCATTTATTTTAGTGTCATCCTTTTACTTAAAAAAAAGAAAAACCTGCCAATTTAACTGGGGTGTGTAGACTTTTGTTTAATACCCATCGTTTAAGTTGAGCTGATGCCACTTAAAGAGTTTTATGTGGAAAACTACTGCTTTGTAAATCTTACATGATAATAAACAGTACTTCAACGTTTTCCAACATAATCTTAGTAGTGTATGTGATGCTACCATACACAAACATTTTTGTCATTCCCTGTACTGAGAAAAGAGTGAAAAACCTCCTAAATGAACTCCAAACTCACCTATTATTCATTATTATTATTCATTAGAAGTTAAAGGGCAGATGGTGAAGTTTGTCAAATTTGCAGGATGCTTTAACAAAGTCGTCATTCAAGTGAATTTAAACGGCACATCTGTACAGATGATAGAAATCTGTGGTTGTGTGTCAACGGCATACTGTAATCATGTGGGACTGGTCACGTACGGATACCACAAAACCTCTGCGAAAGTTTAAGTAACCAGAATGTCTTCCCCATATTGCTCCAGTGTTGCAAACTTGGGGAAAACCACATCATCCTAAGACCTTCATTGTTCATGTGTAACAGTTGTTGCTTTGAATTCATGTTAAATTCACTTAAACACGTAACTGAACAACTGCTCTTACACTGTGTTTAATGTAAAATTGGTTTTCTGTCCTTTTCCCAGAACACCGTTTTGTTGTGGTAATCACAAATATGCTACAGAAATGCTGGAGAGCGATTAGATGGAAATACGCTGGAGTATTCCTTTAATGTGAATTAAACAACAAAGTGATATCGGTAAAGACTCAGTACGTTTACACGAACAACAATAATCCGATATTAACCCGATTAAGAAACTACCATGTAAACAGTGATTACTGATGACCTTAATCCGGCTAAAGACTTACTCGAAGTAAACACATTAAGACATGTGGAGTATTCCTGTTTTAGTCGCATTATCGACATGTATTAGACATGTACACACCTTAATCACACTATTAACGCCCAGTACCCAACCTTTTGATGGCGAACAAGAGAGCACGGCTGCGTCCCAAACTGCATACTTATCTACTGTATAGTAGGTGAACTACATGTATTTTGGCTACGATATAGATGGTAAGTACGCGGTTTCGGACGCAGCCCACGGCTTCAAGCAGTCGTCTATTTACACGTACAGCATGACAAATAATTAACTGCAATGAATGAAACACCCAAAACTGTATACGGTACCATAACAAAGACGAATTGAATGTAATTCTGGAGGGAACGTCGGACGGCGTGGCGTGGGGGTGTAATGACGTGTGCCGTTAATCGAACTATGTTCTATAATATAAACAGGAACATGAAAGGAATATTCTAAAAGCGACTCATGTAAACACCTTAATCAGAATATTGTCTTATTCAGAATACGGTCAATAATTAGATTACTGCTATCCATGTAAACACCTTAATGGGAATATTATCTTACTGGGAATAAGGTCAAAAATTTGATTACTGTTGTCCATGTAAACAGAGCCACTGATTTTTTTCTTTACGCAGACAAAAAAATATTTTTTTGCAGGATACAACTCACAATCTGGAGTGACCCATAACTGTATGAAAACCAATCACATTCCATGATACAAAGAGAGTGTGTGTGTGTCGGAGAGATTTTATGCTTATACAGCCAATGTTTATGATCAAAACTCAAACTGCAGCAGAAATAAACAAACAAATAAATAAATAACTCTCTGTTCCATCACCATTTCAGATTGCAGTCCTTCAGACTAATTAGAGTCAATAATTTATGAGCTTATCTTACAGAAACCAGGACACTTAGCATCTTAGCTTAAGACATTCTAACCTGTAATGGCTTGCGTAAACAAAGGCGATTAGTAAATCTCAAAGAGAGGCCTTTTACCAAACTCCTGTGTGTAACAGCATGCTTCATTCATTAATGACGAGACGTTTCAGAGCAGCTCATGACGAGCACTGAGCTCATACGGCTCACCTCTGTGTTACGCTGAAAAGTCAGTATATGATTTATAATATACGAGAGCATCATTATCAGGGGTCAAGGTATTACTGTGGATATAATCCATAATGCATTGTGAGCATACAGCCGGTTTAACACTGGAAAACCGTTGCACTTAGCAAGTCTATAAATGTAATACATATAACATTGAGTTGTGTGTCATGAGAAATTGTAACTAGCTAATAATATTACGTCATGTGTTCAGCCGCACTCTGTCCTTTTACGGTGCTTGCAGATCTATTAGTACGTGTGCCGAGTCTGAATCACAGCAACATTCATTTTTTTCTTCACACTGCGCTTTTTTACATGAACCAAAGAAAGAAAGAACTAATAAACTGCGTCTGTTCACTAGTGAAATGGAAAACGCAAAGCTGTCATTCAATAAATTACTAGATAATTACATAAATAAATGCGGTAAAACATTATGTGTTGCATGACCCAGCTTTTCATTTCTATTGGCTCAAATATCTAGAACATATCCCGTTCCTACCACACATCCCAAACCCATACACGGCATGTCCGGTTCCTTTCCTGCAGACTGCTCGAGAACTACTGAACCGGCTGCATTAACTCGAAATCCTGATCTTCTCTATTCTAACAACTCCCTCTATGATGCAGTGTCTACAGCAGCGTTTTTCCAACCCTTTTTAAAGAAAACTTATATAAATAAATAAATAAATGTGTGCCACCCTACACAAATACTAATGCTAGACAGCGGTAGTTACATGACAAAGAAGTTGATGGTCCAGAAGCATCTGGAGCTTTTCTTTTAAGAAATCTGTTCATATTCATGCATCGTCACACGCTAACTATTAGGATAAAACACACGCATACATTATGCATACTGATGTTGACGTGCTGCTGACAGGTCAGCAAGGGTGGGTCGAGGGGGAGGGAATTATTATTTTTATATTCTATATAAATACATACATACACACATACACATATATATATACACATACATATACATACATATATACATATACATACATATATACATATACAGTACATACTGTATATATATATATATATATATACACACACACACACACACACACATATATATATATATATATATGTATATATACACACATATATATATATATATATATAAATAAATGTATTATTATTATTATTATTATTGTGTGTTTGTCTGTCTTATCATGTCATGTTTTATTTAATTATTCAGTAAATTAAATTAAATTTTATTTGTATAGCGCTTTTAACAAAGGTCACTGTCTCAAAGCAGCTTTACAGACACATATAAACACAGGATACAGATTTTAAGTGTGTGAATTTATCCCTATTGAGCGAGCCGGTGGTGACGGTGGTGAGGAAAAACTCCCTAAGATGATATGAAGAAGAAACCTTGAGAGGAACCAGACTCAGAAGGGAACCCGTTTTCATCTGGGTCACAGCGGATAGTGTGAAAGTAAAAGAAAGTTCATTATAGATTTTACATGAAGTTCTTTGTTGAACTAGTCCACTGTTTCAGACATCAGATATATATCATATATATTAAATGTTGCATACACAGTTGAGCATTGTAAAAATGTTGTCTGGCAGCCACTCTGTAAGTATTTAGTCCCTCGCTGCTTTTAGTTTCAGGGAAGCTCACGTAAGCAAGATTAAAGGAAATATTCAGGGAGAGACGATATATATTTTTGAATTAATCAAAGACTCTATAGGCCTGTCACAAAAATTACATTATCATACAATATACGCGGACTTGACCTCGATTGTTTTTGCTGACCTCGATATTCCACAACGATTACATGCGTGTTTGTTTAAACAGGAATGAATGCCACCGACATTTTAGCCGTCCGCACTGCTTCCGTCCTCTCGTCTGCTCTAGGTCCGTCAAATTGAAACTCGAACTTCCATAAGTCACCGAATTTAAGATACATAATGCACATTCAAACACAAAAACTGTGTGCATTCAAAGTTAAGATGCGTAGCAAGCACGAGCACAAAAAAAAATTACGCAAGATATTACGATACGCACGAACGATGTTTTCTGAAGAAGAAACCAGAAGCAAATAATCCAGTCGTGGCCAATAATGTCCGGGTTTGAACAGTGAATGAACAGCGGTAAACTGAAGCGCTTTACTAGCGGGTTAATGAACTCACCCTCTCGACGCATCCTGTACACATATACACAACATAACCGTAATATTACAACTCACTTCTGCATAAAATCACACGCATGCACAAGTGAACTTGAACTGAAGTAAGGCGCTCGGCAAAGACAAAAAAACCGTCTGAATATTCTTAAATTAAAAGAATCCACTGCTCTTTGAAAGGGTGTACTTGCATTATTCCGATGCTATTATATTCTCAAAATGACAATAATATCGTTTATCGCAATTATTTATAGGACAATATATCTTCCAACAAAAGTGGTTATCATGAGAGGCCAAAGAGCCTCAAAAAGCTGTGCAATGTGTGTGTGTGTGTGTGTGTGTGTGTGTCTAACCTGCTCCGTGCCCATCTGGCCCATGCTGTTCATGTTGTTGGTGTTTGGAGTCATGGGCACGTTCATGCTCATGCCGTTACTGTTATACACACCGCTGCTGGCTTGCTGAGTGTACATGCTATGGAAAGAGGAGCAAGAAAACAACACCGGTCACACAAAGTAATATTCAAGATTCTGCCATGATTGACCATGTCAACTGCTTTGTACGAAAGGGCAGATTTTCCGCATGCGTAATCTCTTCTATTGAAGCATGTGTTCGGATTTGATGGACCATAAGCTTTTGCACAAGACCAGTGGAGTCGATGCCGGCTCGAGTGCACAAAGAGGAACTTACCAAATACTAAGAAACGCTGATATTCATGTAAATACGAATTTCGACTTTTCACTCACATTGTTGTCAAGACTATAATTTGTGATGATTAAATTTAAAAAGAATGCAACACCTTCACCACAGCTTGAACTAGTATTTACTCATACTGTTAACGCTTGTTTTTTAATCATTTATATTAACAAAAAATCGATTATTGAATAGCACACACGCGTCACATGTCCGGCGGTTTTACGCTAACAAGAGATGTTTCTGATCTTCATTAGAGAAAAAATTTCAATCTACAAACTGATTAAACATAATTAACATTACACAGTTAGAGAAATTCAAATGATCATAAGGGTTCTCATACAAAGTGTGAGCGTTTGTGTGTGTGTGTGTGTCCACCTGTTGGTGTTCATATTGCCCTGCGTCCAGCCGTTCATCTCTGGAGACGACTGAAATGTGACATTACCCTGTTGCATCATGGGGCTTTGGGCGTGACTCATTCTAGGGGACACGAGGGGACTCTGAGGGGTCGTTGCACCTCCGAACCCGGCGTCAGGCTGCTGAGTTATTCCTAACACACACACACACACACACACACGTAACACATCTGATCTCCATGAAAGAGATTAGAAATCATTTTATAATCTGCTTTCATTTTAGTTCCAATATTTCTAGTTTTAGTGTGAATGTAATGTTTTTTTTTTAAAATTCGATTTAATTTATGTTATACTTGAATATATATATTTTTGTTTGAACTATATTACTGTTGATAAGGCATGACTAAATTTAACATGACTAAATTTAACAGCTACCCTTCACAGATACATCAATCCTCATCTCTAAATACGTTTAGAGTGTCATTTTATATTGTTTTGATATTTACAGGAAGATTAAATCTACAACTCACTTTTAAAATCATAAAATAATTCAAATATACTGCCCAAATCTTTTACAGTGCAGATTTCTCTGACTCTTCTGCCCTCTAGTGGGCTCCACTAGTATTTTCTTCAGGAAGAAATGCAATCCATAACTGATGGAAAGCTGAAAACACTTTAGTTTAAACAGATGATCTTAATTAAAATGTGAGCTCAGATATACGCAGCCAATTAAAGGGCAACTGTCCAGATTATGGGTGGTATAATGCTGTAATCTGCTGGATTAAAAAAAAAAAAATCATGTGACACCCACCAGTCTATAGAATATGAAAGAACGTAATTACAATGGCTGCTACGATAGTTGGCTATGAAAGATGGACAAAAGGACATTAATATATGTTAGTCAGAAAACACATAAGCAAGTCTGATTTTGTCGGTTTACACAGAACGCTAAACTATTGGCTCTAAGCTTCTCATCATTATTGATGATAGTTTCATATCTCCAGTGCCCCCTCCCTTGGTGTTTTCCCTGTTTTGTTGCATTACAACCCGGAATTAAAATGGATTTTGGGGGGTTTGTACCGTTTGATATACAGTGCCCTCCACTAATAATGGCACCCTTCTTAAATATGAGCAAAGAAGGCTGTGGAAAATTGTCTTTATTTTTTAAACCTTTGTACATAAAATGTACAAGAATCCCTTTAAAAGGTGCAAAATATGATTTATTGTGATGCAAACAATAAATATCTATTAGCTTAGCACAGCTAACCACTGGGATTTTTGGCCATTCTTCAAGGCAGATCTACTCCAGCTCCTTCAAGATGGGTTGTGGTGGTGTACAGCAATCTTCAAGTCATGTCACAGATTTTCAATTGGATTGAGGTCTGCGCTTTGTCTAAGCCATTCCAAGACATTGAAATGTTTCCCTTTAAACCACTCCAGTGTAGCTTTCACAGTATGTTTAGGGTCATTGTCCTGTTGGAAAGCAAACCTCTATCCCAGTCTCAAATCTCTAGCAGTCTGAAACACTTTCCTCAAGAATGGCCCTGTATTTAATGCCATCCATCTGTTCCAGTCCCTGCCGATTTAAAGCGTCCCCACAGCATGATGCTGCCACCACCATGTTTCACGGTGGGAATGATGTTCTCGGGGTGATGAGAAGTTTGGGTTTTGCCCCATACATTTTTCCATGATGGCCAAAAAGTACCATTTTAGTCTCATCTGACCAGAGACTCATATTTGCAGCTCCTTCACTGTTAACTTTGGTGTCTTTGTTGAATATCTGACTAACTTGCGTGGTGGGCGGCCTTCTCTCGTCCGGTTAGTGGTGGTGCCGTATTCTTTCCATTTTGTTGTAATGGTGCTTGGTATATTTTTTTTATAACCCAACCTTGATCTACATTTCTATTGGGAGAGCTACTTGGGGCCTTCATGTTGCTTGCTTAGTGGTGTTGCAAACAAGGGTGTATTTATATTGAGATCATGTGACAGATCATGTGGCACTTTGATTGCACACAGGTGGACCTTAATCAAATAATTATCTGAAGTCTGAAGTTAACTGGTAGGACCAGATCTTATTTATGAGTTTCATAGCAAAGGGGGTGAATTCATATGCACTTACAACTTTTCAGTTTATTTATTTATTTATTTATTTTTTAAACGAGGTATTTTTTTCATTCCACTTCTACAATCTGGACTATTTTTTTTTTTTAGATCCATTACATAAAATCCAAATTAAAAATTCATTTTACTTTCAAGTTGTAATGAAAAAAAAAAAAAACCCCAGGAAAAACACAAAGGGGAGGTTTGGGGGTGATACTTTCGCAAGGCGCTGTATATGAAGATTTAACATCCACGCGTCATTTTACTCATCACAAGTATCAATGGGTTACAGAAAAGCACTACATAAATAACATGTATTATAATAAGTATTATATTATTATAATGATGATAGTGGCAATCCTGTACCGTAGTTGGGCGCATAGGGGAAGTGTGTAGGGTTGGCATGGGCAAGCTGGGCACCGCCCATGGTGCCGGCAGCCATATTGGATGACATTCTGAGGCCCTGAGGTCGTATGCCCATGCTGCGCTGCCTCTGACGCAAATGATTACTGAGCAACTCCCTCTGATGCTGCGCAAGCATCTGAGCGTTAATGGTCCCCTGGGAGAGGAAAATGAAATAAAAAACACAAAAAACAAATGTCTGACAAAACGTCACTGGATGCTTCAGTTTTCCGATCTCTGCGTCGTCACTTTGTTATTACAAACCTGATTCCGAACATTAGGTTTTAGAGGTAGGTTCATGCTTGACACTCCAGTCATCGGATTCATCATAGGCTGGCGATTCTGCAGAGTAATACAGACAGAGACAGAAATCTATAATAGCATTGAACAACAACAAATTGATGTTCTAAACAAATAAACAAATAAAAAGTGACCTACATGGCAGGTGGACCTGATTAAAAAAAATCTAATTAATGTACATATATCCTGGTTTTAATTAATTTTCATACACAATATGGAGACTTACATTTTATTATTATTATTTTATAAATCATTTAACATTACACAGAGCTTAAAAATGAATAAAATAAAATTAACAAACAATGAAATAAGGAATTAAGGTCAAGCTGCAGTTCCTTAATCATCCAGCAGAAAGCAGTATAGTCTGCATCCATAAAATATAAGGGTACTCAAATCACTGTGGAACTTATTTGTGTGCGCGCATATATATATATATGAATTTCAATATGATTGCGTACGCTGATTTATTGCTGTCAGTGTCCTTTACCTGCTGTGCTTGTAGTCGGTGCTGTAGCTGCAGTCTGAGTGCATTAGGTTGATTTGGGACGCTCCCGGGTGGCCGGAGAACTGGTCTGGGCTGCATGCGGATCATGGGAAATCCTGGCCTTTGCCCAACAGCTCCCCCAATGCCATGGTAACCAGAGTCCTGCATCGTAGCGAAGCCTCCTGGGGTGTTATGGGACGGTGGAGCAGCGTACTGCTGTTGAGGGTACATGGGCTTCTGGTCCATCAGCAGGCTTTGATCCTGACCTGGGTACAGCTCAGGGTCTAATGACGGCACCTGGGAGACAAAACGCACAGAACACACAGTCATCAACAATAAACCACTACAGGAACAAGGGCAGATTTGACATTATGTTCCAGAAGATGATACTGTACTGATCAGGAACAGCATGAGAAAGGGCAAGAAGAAGTGTTTGAATAAAAGCAGGGGGAAATGCAGTGAGAATAAGAGGAGTAGGAAGAGAAAGAGGAAGTGCAGTGAGAGCAGAACAAAGAGCAAAGGAAAGGAGACAGGAAGTGTAGGAGGAACTGGGGAAAGGTAGGCAAAAGCAGATGGAACAGCAGGAGAAAGATCAGGAAGAACAGCAGGAGAACGAGCGAGAGGAAGATCAGGAAGAACAGCAGGAGAACGAGCGAGAGGAATATCAGGAAGAACAGCAGGAGAACAAGCGAGAGGAAGATCAGGAAGAACAGCAGGAGAACGAGCAAGAGGAGGATCAGGAAGAACAGCAGGAGAACGAGCGAGAGGAAGATCAGGAAGTACAGCAGGAGAATGAGCGAGAGGATGATGAGGAAGATCAGGAAGAACAGCAGGAGAACGAGCGAGAGAATGATCAGGAAGATCAGGAAGAACAGCAGGAGAACGAGCGAGAGGAAGATGAGGAAGATCAGGAAGAACAGCAGGAGAACAAGCGAAAGGAAGATCAGGAAGAACAGCATGATAACGAGCGACATGAAGATCAGGAAGAACAGCAGGAGAATGAGTGAGAGGAAGAGCAGGAAGATTAGGTAAGAGTAAACAGGATATGTAGGAGGAAGTGTTACCTGTCCCACGAGTGCTGGAATACCCAGAGCTCGATCAATCTCCTCCAGACCATCAAAATCTTTGAGGGCAGTGTAGAGCTGATTAAGTAAAGCACCTTCATCAGCAGCTCCTTCAGCT
>JAFFST010051036.1:29534-52951 GCA_022414735.1 Noturus placidus | reverse complement strand
AATATGTGAGTTCTGTGATTATCCCAGGCCAAATTGCATAATATATGGACTCTTTCAGCTCCATCAGCTCCAGCTCCAGGAAACACACCTGTAGATACAATAATAGTCTTTCTCCGTTGTTATTAAGTGTCATGGACACTTTTGCTAAAAATTGCTTACCTGCCATGTTGGCCTGGTTGGTGATGATGCTCTGATTTCCTATCATGCCTTGCTGCTGCTGCTGCTGCTGCTGGATGAGTGAATATGGAGTGGTGTTCCTCATAATTGGATACTGACCCGGCGAGCCTTTAGCTGAGACATTCATGTCCAAAGACAGGCTTTGCATGGGAGGAACCCGACCTGGAGGCCTTGGACCACTGAAATCTAAACACACACACACACATTACACAGGCTAAAGTGACAAATGATTTGTAGAGATCAATATAGGTGCTGTGACTGCCCAAACAATTTGATGCATTTGCAATAACTGAATATGTTGTTCTCTCTCTCTCTCTCTCTCTCACACACGTGCACACACACACACACACACACACACACACACACACTCGTTTACATGCACCACAGCGCCGTACAGGTGTGGCACAGGTAGAATTAGCAATAATATGCTTGTGTGTGTGTGAGTGAAAGAGCGAGAGAGAGTGCGAGTGTGAGAGTGACGAGGGAAAGACAGTTGAGTAAGTCTAAATTGTCAGAACAGTTGATAATGGAGACTGTGTGTGTATGTGTGGTGTGTATGTGTTCCTACTCTAATCTTTCATTAAGGTGTGTGAGAGAGAGAGACAGGGCTAAGTCACATGCGTGTCCATGTGTGTGTAAGTGAGTGTGAGAGAGAGAGCTAGACAGAAAGAAAGAGAGAGAGCTGGAGAGAGAGAGAGAGAGAGAGAGAGCTGGAGAGAGAGTGAGAGAGTGCGAGAAAGAGATCGAGAGATCTGGAGAGAGAGAGAGAGAGAGCTGGAGAGATAGAGAGAGAGAGAGAGAGAGAGCTGGAGAGAGAGCTGGAGAGAGAGTGCGAGAAAGAGAGCGAGAGAGCTGGAGAGAGAGAGAGAGAGAGAGAAAGGGGGAGAGAGAGAGAGAGAGAGAGAGAGAGGGGGAGAGAGAGATACCCAAGATTCGAGCTGAACTGTATATAAAAACACGTGCATGCATGCACACACGCACGCACCGTACAGAGCTGTGAGTGTGGATGCGGTGTAAACAGGTAGGTGTAGTACAGCACTGTAGACAAACAGCATTTAACTGCTATAATAACAGAGATTAAAGAGGGGAAGAGGGGTGAAAATATAAGTATTAACATAAACGCAACGTGTCATTCACCTCTCGCTTGCGTGTGAACGAAATTTGGCAGGTGAGGCATTCTCAGCAAAGCAGGGCCACTAAACTGGTAGTGTGTGTTGCCGCACCTTGTTCTTAATTTCTAAAGCACTGACGCAGCTCCAGGACTTCCCTAATTCCGCAGTTTCGCAGCGGATTTCCATGAATTTCACGAAAGCTGCTTAACGAGAAAAACTAGCAAACAATTTGCAAGTATACATCAGCCTCGTAAATGACCTCGAAATGATGAAAATTCATCAGCGTGACTGTGGACCTTCATGCAATAAGTCTGGACCTGTGCAGTTTAGGTTTAGCACGTGTGTGTGTGTGTGTGTGTGTGTGTGTGTGTGTTAGAGAGAGAGAGAGAGAGAGAGAGACCCACTCTGTACTATTCTGGGCTGTACCCCGCTCTCTCCCGTGATCTGCAGAATGTCATTGATGATTGCCTGCTTATCAACGGCAGCTGGCAGTGACATGGGACGAGCTTCGGAGAAAAATCCTGGCTGACTGTTCTGCAGGTCGTCCAGGATATCATCCAGCTCGCTGGACTGTAGGGAAGAAAAAACACACACACACACACACACATCCAAAACATTTACATGCCTCACTCTTGCACCTACTCCAGCGTCACTAAATTATTCATTGTAGTTCCTAGTATAGGCTGAACATAAACACCTTCAGCTGCTATACTGATAAGGAAACTGTAAGTGCAATTTCCAGCCAGGTCGAAACGTACCTGCTCTGCCTGCTCATATCCTCCATCCGGTTTCTCCTTCTTCACAGTGACCATGTTACTCCCCTCCACCTTAATCTCGTCCGTCTCTGTCTTTATTCCTTTGTCCTTCATCGTGTTCTCGTCATTGTCCAGCAGATAGCGCAGAAGGGCATTGTCTTTCTTTTTCGGACTCGCCGCTTCCTGTTTGATGATGTCAGCCACATTGGTCCCGTCGTGGCCGGGTTCTTTCCCCGTCGCCTCGGCCGTGATCGTTGCCAAGTCCACAGGCGACGTGCTGTTCTGCAGGAGCCGGTGCAGGATTTTGTGCTTCTCCTTTAAGGACGTAGCGCTGGTTCCTGATGTTCCAGGTTGATGGCCGGTCATCAGTTCTTTCTCAGGCCCTGGCGACGGCGAGGAGGACGACTCCGTATTCTCGTTTTTAGTGGTGAGAAGCTGGAGGAGCTTTGTGTGCCCTTTGCTTTCATGGATCTTATTTTCGTCCGAGCTGTTGAACTGACCCGGGTTGCCTTTTTCATCCCTTTGATGCCTGCTGTTGTCGTTTTCATGCCCGTCATGCCCGATTCCACTTCGCTCAGGCTCCGCGAATGGCTGAATTTTGGGCAACGTTTGAGGGCCAACTCCACCTGATGATGGGGATTCTAATTTTTTGGAGTCAGGTGAGCCCAGAGACTGGTTAATTGATTGGCACTCGCTAAGAGCATGAAGGGCATTAAGGGAACTGCTAGTGAACACTTGAGTACTGCCGTTGCCCGGGCACATGCCTGCGGGTGACTGGAGGGGATTGGCAAGGGCAAACTGGGCTGGGGGTAAACGGGGGGAGCTGGTTACTCCAGGACTGGGGCGATGTGATGGGCTACTCATTTTCAGTGGGTACCCAGTGCCCTGAGTGGTGCCTGGGCAGCCAAAACGGAAATCTTTATGGGCTACTTGAGACGAAAAGGCATGCGTGTTGCTACTAACTATGCCCTCCTGTCCCTGAGCATTTCCACTCATTGGGTTAGGGGAGGTTATTGTGGTCAGTGGGGTCATGGGTTTGCCCATTTCTTGTGCCATGCCACATACAGTTGGCTCTCTGGGGGAGAGGGAGAAATATTTAAATAAATAAATGCATTCCAAACAATTATTCTGGTACACAAACACGCATTGTATTGCACATGCACACGCACACACTGTGTACCTCTGAAGAATGTGTAGTGACATGTAAAGCTGCGGCTCGTTGGTGGCCGGAGAGCGGACGAGTTTGCTCTTGGTGTGAGCCGAGACGATGGTGCCGTCAGAAAGGGAGAACCGATAGATAGGACTGAACGCCTGGCCCTGTCTCAATACTACACACAGGAGACAAGCAGCTTGAACACACACTCCAAAAGTGCTAGGAAATACTTTACCGAATAAATCGGATGGTTAGACTAAGTAAAACATCTCCACTTCTCGAGGCAATCGAAAGCAAAAGCTCGGTAAAAGTATTGATATGCAGCGCACTAGGGAAGTTCAGATGTGAATAAACAGACCAGTTCCTAGAAAGACTCACGGTGCACCATCATCAGCACTTTACCAGCAGATAAAGCATAACAGTGCTGGAACTGCATTAGATAACTGATCAAACCTTATTGGATAAATAGTATTTTGACAAATGATTGGCTAATTGGTGGGTTTAAAAAAAAAAAAAAAAAAAAGGAATGTGGATTTTGGACCCGAGTGTACGTGCATGTTTACAGAATTATTTTATCGTTATAGTAAAATTCATTCGGTTACAAAGACCTTCTTGCTGGTGACGTTTGGCATACGAAATATCTCCGTCGTTCTGTAGGTGAAAGCGCTGGATACACCTCCTTACTAAGTCTTCCCATCCAGGCTTCATAGAGGCTCGTAACATAGTGGTGTCCAAGGACGTGATCTTCCCTGCACACACACACACACACACACACACACACACACACACACACACACACACACACACACAGCAAAATTCTTTCATGTTCTGAGTTTTGCAGCTTGTATACTTGTTAACATATTTCAAATTAAACCACAAAACCTTCCCATGTTGGTATGATTCGAATTGTATGACAGTGCGGTTGAACCTGATTGGTCAGAAGGTGTTGATTAATTTTCTATAACAGCAGCTTTGACAGTAGTACCAGCTGTAACAGTAACTCCAGTTTATTTGGGGAATTGATATTATTTATCTATACCGCCACGTCATCTTCCAAATGTTTTATTCCTCAATTGGTACTAACGACATAATATGTGCTGACCAATCACAGCCTTCGCTTCAATTCTCGATAAGCAGAAGTGTGTACTGGAGAGGCAGGGTGTCGCTTTTGCTCTCCCTTTTCTTACTTTCTTTTTAGCCATTGTAAACACAAGACTTTGTTCAGCTAAGACACCCCTATATCAAGTTTATTCAAATGCTTTCACTAGTCTCTGTCTCTGGCTCTTTTGTGGCTGTAAAGTGACTCACTGTGGTGTGTGTATGTGTGTGCGTGTCTGTTGGCATGGTGTTACCTTGGAGATCTTGCCGTGTGGTGAAGCTCTCGTGTGTGGGGAGCATCGGTCGCTCCTTCAGAGGCACTCTCCTTGCTACACAGATCAGACATGACTGCAGATCTTCAGAGAGAGAGAGAAAAAAAAGGAAGAAACAGAAACAGGGGTTTGTTTAAAAGGACAGGCAGAGATTTGACCCCCCACCACGATCAATAATAAATGATATGGTGGCCCTGTCATCTGTGTGTGTGAGAGAGACTGTTTGAGCGAGTGAGAGAGAAAGACCAACAGGAACTACTTGACAGAACCTGACCATTGAGCTGTATGTTGCCCTGGCGACACTGTAGACATCAAGTTAGAGAATCCTTCAGTCTCACACACACCCACACCGCCTTTATCACATGACACTGACTCTATTCCTTGCTTTATCGCACCTAGTGCTTTCAGTAAAATCGTGGTTTATGTGATATGAACACTCAGTGGACCTATTGCTAATATTCATTCTTGGCTCATGAATGTTCAATACGCATTTTATAGATTGAAAGAGTGTGTACAAGGTAGGGGTACATGACACACTTGTGTATACTACTGTGGAACATTCTGAGTCCCAGATCTATATGAATTGTCAATAATACAATGTTACAACAGGTTTTATATCAACCATAGGAAGCAAGCAGGAAAGATTTGTGTGTGTGTGTGTGTGTGTGTGTGTGTGTGTGTGTGTGTACGTGCACTGAAAAAGATTCCAGAACAAGTCAGAAAGCTGTAAGCCTCAAGAGTAAAGTTTTATCAGTGATTAAATCTAGCAGCGTATTCTCTGAGGAGAAATGACTGTACAGTGATAATAATAACAATGTTGTTGTATATTATTTATTATTTTATCACTTATGGTGCATGAGGAAACAAACTGTGTACGCTCTAATTCCTGACTCTCGCGCTTACTTGCTGAATAATAAGAGCTTGTGGTGCGTGATTAGTCAGTCGTGTTTTCTCACCCTCGCCCTCCTCTTTAATGGATTTGGGTTCTGAGACAGTGAAACACTGCATGGTTTCATATTTCTGTGCCTCCTGCTCTTGCGCCTCCTCTGGGTTCACCAGCATGCGGCATGTAAACGAGTGACTGTTCCTCCTGGAGCCCTCGCTCGACCACGGCACGCCATTCACTGACACACAGCAACATCGAAGAATAAATACAGAGAAACAACAAGTAGGAATAATCTAATAATTGCATTATAAGCTACAATACATACTACACTATAAGCCAATCTTACTATACTTCTACAGTGGTACCACCCTATACAGTGCATCAGAAAGTATTCACAGCGCTTCACTTTTCCCACATTTTGTTATGTTTCAGCCTTATTCCAAAATGGATTCAATTAACTACTTTCCTCAAAAATCTACAAACAATACCCCATAATGACAACATGAAAGAAGTTTGTTTGAAATCTTTGCAAATTTATTAAAAAGAAAAAAAATCACATGCACACAAGTATTCACAGCGTTTGTCATGGCACTCAAAATTGAGCTCAGGTGCATCCTGTTTCCACTGATCATCCTTGAGATGTTTCTACAACTTGATTGGACTCCACCTGTGGTCAATTGAGTTGATTTAGAAAGGCACACACCTGTCTATATAAGGTCCCACAGTTAACAATGCATGTCAGAGCACAAACCAAGCCATGAAGTCCAAGGAATTGTCTGTAGACCTCAGAGACAGGATTGTATCGAGACACAGATATGGGGAAGGGTACAGAAACATTTCTGCAGCATTGAAGGTCCCAGTGAGCACAGTGGCATCCATCATCCATAAATGGAAGAAGTTTGGAACCAGCAGGACTCTTCCTAGAGCTGGCCGCCCGGCCAAACTGAGCAATCAGGGGAGAAGGGCCTTAGTCAGGGAGGTGACCAAAAACCAGATGGTCACTCTGACAGAGCTCCAGCTTGTCTCTGTGGAGAAAGGAGAACCTTCCAGAAGAACAACCATCTCTGAAGCACTCCACCAATCAGGCCTGTATGGTAGAGTGGCCAGACCGAAGCCACTCCTCAGTAAAAGTCACATGACAGCCCGGCCGCCCGGTGTTTGCCAAAAGGCACCTGAAGGACTCTCAGACCAAAGATTGAACAAAGATTGAACTCTTTAGCCTGAATGGCAAGTGTCATGTCTGGAGGAAACCAGGCACCACTCATCACCTGGCCAACACCATACCTACAGTAAAGCATGCTGGTGGCAGCATCATGCTGTGGGGATGTTTTTCAGCAGCAAGAACTGGGAGACTAGTCAGGATCGAGGGAAAGATGAATGCAGCAATGTACGGAGACATCCTTAATGAAAACCTGCTCCAAAGCGCTCTGAACCTCAGACTAGGGCGAAGGTTCATCTTCAAACAGGACAACGACCCTAAGCACACAGCCAAGATTACAAAGAAGTGGCTACAGGACAACTCGGTGAATGTCCTTGAGTGGCCCAGCCAGAGCGAACATCTCTGGAGAGTTCTGAAAATGTCTGTGCACTGATGCTCCCAACCTGATGGAGCTTGCGAGGTCCTGCAAAGAAGAATGGGAGAAACTGCCCAAAAATAGATGTGCCAAGCTTGTAGCATCATACTCAAAAAGACTTGAAGCTGTAATTGGTGCCAAACGTGCTTCAACCAAGTATTGAGCAAAGGCTGTGAATACTTATGTACATGTGCTTTTTTATTTTTAATAAAAGTGCAAAGATTTCAAACAAATGTCTTTCATGTTGTCATTATGGGGTATTATTTGTAGAATTATGAAGACAATAATGAATTTAATCCATTTTGGAATAAGGCTGTAACATAATGTGGGAAAAGTGAAGCGCTGTGAATACTTTCCGGATGCACTGTATGTTACCATTCTATAAACTACTATAGTTGCATATTACGGTATTATAAGCTATTAATCTATAAGCTAATATTCTTTCTGTACATTATAGTATACATTACTGTATATTATGTTATAATGTAGCATAAACTGCTATATTTTAGTTTAATATACTTATTATACTATACATTATACTTAATATTACACTATAAGCTTACTACACTCATTGTATTTTACCATATTAGCTATATTATAAGCTAATATATTAACTATACTATAACCCACTATACATTTTGCTCAGCTCGTAAGTCTCTATAGCATCAGCTAATATACTTATCATGCTAATAATAACTACACTGTAACCTGCTATATGTACTATATTAAATGTATACTATAATCTGCAACATAAAATGGCAATCTACTGCAAGTTACTATAATATAATCTAATAAACTTAAGTAATATAAATGACTTTACTTACTAAATGTAACCTTAATATATGTTGCTATAAGCTAATATACCTACTATGCTACACGTACTGTTTGTTATAATAGTAGAAGCTGCTAAACTATATGCTAATGTACTTACTATATGTTACTGCAATGTGCTACAGTATACTCACTGTATATTATATGATCAGCTATATGAATATACTTACTATACTCTTAACCTAATGTATTTTCTAGACTATAAACTACTATACTTACTATGTTACCTTAATATATGCTGATATAAGCTAATATACCTACTGTACTTACTGTATGTTACAATAGTAGAAGCTGCTATACTACATGCTAATGTACTTACTATAAGTAACTATACTGCAACCGACAATACTTACTATATTACCTTAGTATATGCACCTATAAGTTAATATACCTAATATACTATACTATGTATTCTTTTCTAAGGGACTACTATACTTACTGTATAAACCTACAAATACTTATTATAAGAAACTCTATTGTAACCTGCTATACTTATTGAATTACATATATACATGATCCGCTATATTAAATGGTAATATACTTGCTACAAGTTATTATATTGAACCTAATGTACTTACTATACTATAAATTATTATACTTACTACATGTTACTTTAGTGTATGCAGCTATAAGTTAATATACCTAGTATACTTTACAGTATATGTTACTACTACACTTACTGTATAAACCTAAATATAATTATTATACCATAAAACACTATTGTAACCTGCTATACTTACTGTTTATTACATATATACATCATCCTATATATTCAAAAGTAATATACTTGCAGTAAGTTACTATACTTGAACCGAATGTATTTGCTGTACTATCAATTATTATATTTACCATATGTTACCTTAGTATATGCAGCTATAAGCTAATATACCTACTATACTATATACACACACAAGTTTCTACTACACTTACTGTATAAACCTACATACAATTATTATACTATAAGAAACTCAACTGTAGCCTCCTATACTCACTGTGTATTACATATATACATGACCCGCTATATTAAATGGTAATACACTGTACTTGCTACAAGTTACTATACTTCAACCTAAGGTACTTACTATACTTGCTATATGTTACCTCGGTATATGCAGTAAATAATATTTGCCTACTACACTAATATATATATATATATATATATATATATATATATATATATATATAAACTTAAAGATTCTAAATCACAGTACCATATAATTCTAATTTTTAAGTTACTATAAGTCAGTCTAGTATAAGAAATGTCTACCATTATTTTAAAGAAGAAGGCAAAAGAGGAGAGTGTGGGCGGTTTGTTTACCGAGTGATTTAGGCAGCAGGTTCTTAATAAACTCTGTGTGGTCTCCGACGTGTAAAATGCTGTAAACACTTGTGTTCATAAGCTCCTCCTGATTGTAGCGAAGGTACTGGGACACATTTTCCGACACAAACACAATGTTCCCCTCCATGTTCACCACAAAGAAGAAGCCATCCAAGGCCTAGAACAGGGGGAAAAAAAAAAGTCAATTTAACCTTAAATCTTAAAACACTCTTAAATAGAACATAAACTAGGATATGCATAAGAGCATAATCATTTACAAGTCTATCAGCAGGAAGCCGACAGCACATGATTTATTACACAGGAATAATTTCTCACACAAACAGACAGAGAAATGACGAGAGAAACGAAGCAGCCGAATACGTGTGTTTGGTGTGAAATAGTGTGGTTCTGGTGATCGGGTACGTAAGCCGTGTGATCTTTTCCTAAGTGAGGTACTGTGCCCTCCACTAATATTGGCACCCTTGGTAAATTTAAACAAAGAAGGCTGTGAAAAATTGTCTTTACTGTTTAGCTTTTTGATCTTTAGTATACAAAATTCACAAAAATACTCTGCTCTTACAGATATATATCTTACAGATATATAATGCCTGGTGAGGTTGGAGAATACATGGCAAGGGATCTGAGACCGTTTCTCCATACAGAATCTCTCCAGATCCTTCAAATTTCCATGCTGGTGGACTCTCCTCTTCAGTTCACCCTACAGGTTTTCTATGGGGTTCAAGTCAGGGGACTAGAGTGGCCAGGGCAGGACCTTGATTTTATGGTCAGTTAACCATTTTTGTGTTGATTTTGATGGATGTTTTGGATCATTGTCCTGCTAGACATCCTCTTCACATGTCCAATTTCAGGTCGATTCATAACATTTCCAGTTGACTGGAACTTAATTATTGCCCTGATGGAGGAAATGGGCATTTTCAATGCTCGTGCTATTTTCTTATAGCCACTTCCCATTTTGTGAAGCCCAACAACCTTTTGCTGCACATCACAGCTATATTCCTTGTTCTTATTCACTGTTATGAATGACTAAGGGAATTTGGGCTATGTGTTACCTCATATACATATCCCTGTGAAACAGGAAGTCATGGTTGAACAATTCCCTGTTCCTAATCACCCAGGTGTCCTAAAACAATTTAGGAATATGGGAATACACTTCAAATATCTTTTTCCTCATATGAATTCATAGGGGTTCATAATTGTTGCACATCTATATTTAACATAGATTTTTTTTTAGATAATCCCGTGTTGTGTTTGATAATGTTTGTTATGCATGAGAGCAGACATTGTACATTTTTTTTAACCAACTATCTAAAGATTAAACAATAAAGACAATTTCTTCACATATTTCTTAGCTCAAATTTTCCAAGGGCGCCAATATTAGTGGAGGGCACCATATGGAACCATGTGAGAAATTTGACTTCAATACATAATACCTTGTCTTACAAAGAAATTCGCAAGTTATGATTTATGATTAGCTACTTACTTGAAGTATAATCCCTTATTGCAATGTCAGTAATATTACAAATGTTATTATCCGAGGACTGAACACTATAAACTACAGTTTCTCTGCCTTACCTTTTTCCCAGTCTTTTCTTTGCCAAACTGTGATACTAACACACACTATCTTATAATCTCCTATTAAAAAATAAGCACATCACAGTGTTTCTTATTGGCTGAGTGCAGTAGGGAATATACGGCAGTGCATACCTCAGAGAAGTGTACTCACTGATCAATAGTCAATATCAATGGTCAATATCAGCTTCACGGTTATACAGACTACAATTAACCCTGAGTAAATAGCTAACATTAGCAAAACGTCTTTTTGTAAATATACCCTGACCTTGTTTCCTTAGAGGTGATGTTTAAGTGACAGACATGAAAACAGGTA
This sequence comes from Noturus placidus, assembly GCA_022414735.1. Classification (NCBI taxonomy): domain Eukaryota; kingdom Metazoa; phylum Chordata; class Actinopteri; order Siluriformes; family Ictaluridae; genus Noturus; species Noturus placidus. Next base: position 41,869 of record JAFFST010051036.1, on the reverse strand, counting down.
AAGTAGCTCTGTGTGTCTGTATGTGTGTGTGTGTGTGTGTGTGTGTGTGTGTGTGAGAGAGAGAGTGAGAGAGAGAAAAGAAAGAGAGAGGGTCTTAAGACCTGCAACAGCTGCTCGCCCTCATTCCCAATGCAGATTACAGGCTGCAGCTCTATCAGTGTGTATCCTATGTAGAATGTGTGTGTGGGTTTGAAAAGTAGCACTTGCGGTGTCTGACAAGGACGAGTCGGACGGGTGTTAATTGAAGGAGCGCCGCATCAGTGAGCATATGTGTTCCCTTCTTAGTGATGCTCTTTCCCATTGCCCCAGGCTGTCTCTACAGATCTGATAGAAACACAGCTGATTGTAAATCCCAAATCTCTCATCTCTTTATCTTACACTGTCCACAGATGTCAAGTTGCATTTAATAGGCTTTTAGAGCTTTTAAAAAGCGACTTAAAATTCAATTAGGCAGTTATGATTCATGATACATGAAGAGAAAACACTAAAAAATTGTAATAATAAAAACATAGAAAGACAAGAATACAAAACGTCCACAAAAGATACGGCATTAAGTTTAGTTTGTGTTTCCTCTTTTTAAGAACCTACAGACACTCAGTACTCTATGACAAATCAAATAAAAAATCCTGATTGAAACCTCAAAAGCTCCTGTCCCCTCTTGGGAATCCTCCTGATATATGTGTGAGTGTGTGTGTGTGTGTGTGTAGGATTGGAAATAAGAGATGGAGGAGAGAGGGGAGAGAGAGAGAGAGAGAGAGAGAGAGAGAGAGACGTGGCCTCTGATGGTCATGTGTGGTGAAGACGCACACAGTGCTGACTCCACCTCTACCAATTTACACAACAGCATGTTCAGAAATGTGCTGCTAGATAAACGGTAGAAAGAACAGGCCGCTCGGCTCCGTCCCAATTCGCCACCCCATGGTGCTTACATAACCAGCTCATCTGCAGAGGGGAGAATGATCGAGCTGCCAGGCTGAGTGGCTTCGACACACGCACTTAACAAAACAGAGAGGGCAAACCACACAAAGCGCACGCATGGATCCAGACCAGCTAGATAACAGTTGAACAAATCAAATGAATCAAAATCGATAGATTAAGTGAAAGTATGTTAAATCAAATCTGCCGAATCAAATCCATTGAACCGAACTAAAAGTAAATCAATGGAATCAAATCAACTGAACCATGACAATCAAATCCCATCTGTGAAATCAACCGACCTAAATTAAGTTCATTAAAACACACAAATCAAGCTGTTTTTTTATTTTTTTGCGAATTCCCATCGACTCCCTTTCCCCTATCGCAGGAAGGGAGAAGCCCAACACGTGCACCCTCCGAGACATAAAGCCAGCCGTAATATCTTTACAAACTGCTGCTCTTGCTATGTGACAGCACAGCGTAACACACTCAGAAGAAAGCTGTATCTACATGCTTCCTAATACAGTGCAGGAAATAAGCATTGGACATATCGACATGGTTTTCAGTAAATATATTTCTAATGAGGTTATTCACATGGAAATTTTCACCAGACATCAGTTTGATAATGATAATGAGTCGTTATTGATGACATATACATATGCACAGTGAAATTCTTTTATTCACATACCCCAGCATGTTAAAAGGTTGGGGTCAGAGCGTAGGGTCAGCCATGATACTGGAGCAAGAGAGGGTTAAGGGCCTTGCTCAAGAGCCCAACAGTGGCAGCTTGGCAGTGCTGGGGCTTGAACCCCCGACCTGACGTTCGGTAACCCAGAGCCTTAACCGCCAAGCCACCACTGCCCCCCCCCCACTCAAGAAACTTTAAAACATTAAAGTATATAAATATAGTTATGTGTAATAAAGTAGAATGACATGGGAAAAAAGTATTGAACACGCTAAGACAAACAAATAGTTCTCCAAGGCCATCTGAAATCCGTAAGTAATTATACCCCCTATCAGTGCAACTTCAGGTGGGTTAGTAAATGAACACACTCAAGGAAAGCTCTATCTACATGCTTCATAATACAGTATATGAGCAAACAGGCGGCCATGATTGGCTAGTCTTGCTCTGAATAACAGGTGAGAGAGTAACACCATCCCGCCCACCCAGAGAGCAAAGCCAGTGATTTACCCAATCTCAGACTCTCAGCAGTGGATGACTGTCGCATTTTAGGAATTCAAAACGACTGCTGCGTCCCAATTCGCCTGCTCACCGTCCTAAATAGTATTCGAGATTACAATTTGTGTGTCCCAAATGGCAGCATGTTGAAATGAGTATCTCAAAGGTACCCAGACGGTCTTCTATTTCCGGTAGATTTTTAAAGTGTGGATCCATGGACACGTTTTCAGCTCCGCGCGTGAAGGAGGAGAAGTTCTGTGACTGTTTGCGCCGCCGAATTCAACCTGAAAATGTGGCGGACGAGCGTAATGCCGGTGATGCGACTATGGTATTTAAGCGTATTTGATATAAAAATGAAAATAATAATAATAATTCCACAGAATGGTAAATGAAATTATAAAGTATAAATTATATTAGACATAATGAAGGAAAAGAAAAACTGAGATGCAATGAAGAGTTTTGTTTACGGTGACGATGCGCGTAACTAGGCAACAACGTTCTCATCCGTTACATGACGTGTTAGTATGTCCCAGTACTTGCAGACTCTTTTGCTACACACTCAAAAGGATGTGCTTTATCTTTAAAAAAGAAACAAATAAAGAAATAATATACATAATTTTTAGTGCACAGTTTAAGTAGGTGAACGTAGTGCCACTTAGGAGAAAAGCTGAATCAAGCTAATTAAATGAAGTCAGTTGAATCATTACAATTCAATTAAAGAGTCAGGAAATTCATATAAAAATAAATGTATCAATTTAACCAAATCAAATCATCTCAATAAAGTCATTCGAATCGAGACAACTGAATCAACTCCACTGAATTTTTGTTGCTGTTCCCCCCCCCCCCATTTCAATCTCATATATGATTCATTTATAACATCTGTTTGATTTTAGTCGTATATGTAAACGGTAAAGCACAAAAGCAATGACGTTTAAAAGTAAAAACTTTATATTATTTACAATAATGATATTATTAGTAATACAATTAAGAATACTACTTTGGCCACCAAGTGGTGAAAGACCAGCTGTGTCTCAAATCACATACTACATCTTCATGAGTGCGCAATGTGTTCACACTGGGAAATTCAATGAAATATTGGGCACTATTAATACCCGAATGATGTGCTAAATCCGCAGATAAACAGATTTCCTGCGCGATACGTTCACAGCTGCTCTGGATAGAGGAAGCGGTGGACCATAAGTCACAGCTGTGATTTACAATTTTTTAAAACAGTGAAAAACTCAGCAGCACCATGGATGGTGTTCTTGTGGCAGTGCGCCTCAAGGATGTGAGATACCGCGCAATGACCTTTTTTCTCAATTTGAGGCTGCAGCAAAATACTACACAGTCAAGTAGACAGTATAGCAATGCACTGCACAGTGTAAGATTTGAGACGGACCCAAGGCTTTTTTCCCCCCTATGAGTTTAATTAGTTACTGTCAAGAGTGCAGGTGTGTATCATCCCTTTTTTCTAAAATCTCTCACAGATGGAGAAAGAAAACACCGAGGTTATTTTTAGCATCCGCTGTGTGTATACATCGATGCCGGACCTCTGGAGCTACAAATATTCCCTTATATAATCTGATTAATTACACACACCCTCCTTCAATAATAAGTTAATATTTATTTTGAACCAAATTCTATCTTTAAATTTGAGAACTGGATGCTTTTAATACTGAAAAAAAGGATTCAAAAAGAATGAGATAATTGGGCGTAACCTAAAGATAAGTCTGTATAAATAGGGCACTGAGTCTGTTCTTAGATTTCGATCACTTTGGGATGTCTCACTGATTGGCTATCATGTTTTTTGAATAATAATCTGGATTTTTGCTTATCTCATCAAACCTGTTCTAGATTTGTACTTTCAATTGTGCTTTTGAGTATGATCACTTATGGAAAATGCTCATTAGCATCGCTAGTGGTTTTTGACACATTTGGCGAGCCAGCCAGGAGTCGAACCTAGAATCTTCTGACACTGGGAGGCTGCCATGTCCCTGTTTGAACACCATTCGAATTATTACATATTTTGGAAAACAAAACAAACCAAAACATCATCATTTAAAATGATTAAGGTCCCAAATCCTACTTTTAGTCACCTAGGAAATTGAGATAATTGAGATAATTCTGTAACCATGATTCAGGATTTTTGAATTTCTCACTTAAACATGGAGTAAAATACTTCGGGAATTTCATGTGCTTATATGAAACTGATCAATGGCGGGTGGTGTGATGCGGCCCGAAGTTAATTACACCCTTGTAATTGCAGTGTTTTAATCCTCTGGTACCACAGTATCTTCCCAATGATCACAATTTTTTAGTAAGGAATGATGTCATATTTGTTAACGTTGGAACGCAAAACAAGTAACTCCCTCTTACATTAACAGCTATAAACAGTCACTCTCTCTCCAGCCTCTCTTTTTTGTTTCTTTGTTCAAATTATGATACTGAATAACTGCAAAGCACTACATCTTAAAGTCTTTCCCAGGCAAAGTTCTAGTGTCAGCAGTGACTTAGAAATCACTCGTACTGGAGACTCCTTCCAAAAACTGTTAAATAAATGTGTCCTTACTGAAAATGTCTCGTTATCAAGAATGCTTTTTAAATCGCTTTATGTGACGTGTCCACCATAAAAGTCCCTGTTCCAATTGTTACCATAGAAAGAACAACACCGTAATACAAGCTCATTAATATAAACCTAGGATTTGCCTTGTCAAAACTGCAGTTACAGAAAATAAATCAACACCTTGTGATCAGAGACCTCAACAGGGATGTGATTCGATTCAACATACACTTAGTACAGTACCATTAGGCTTATTTCAGTTTAGCTGATTTTATATAAAGGTTTTTATTGACTCTGGGGGATTAAATCACAGTCTCTTCATTTATACTGTTTTAGCAGTCTGATCCTTCACAGTGCGAGACAGAGGCACAGGCAAAGACTGAATGGAGATCCAGCTTTCTCTTGTCCATGCATAACCTCAGGTGTGTGTATGAATAGTCGCTAATACAACGTTACAAAAGGTTTCATATCAACCATAGGAAGCAAGCAGGAAAGACAGGTGTGTTTGTGTGTGTGTGTGTGTGTGTGTGTGTGTGTTTGCACGTGTAACAGGGTCATTCTAACTCGCATGCGAGAACCCGCATGCGAAAACAGACCCACCTCCAGCATCATTGGTCCGAGGGCATCTTTGTCAATAACACTTTGACCTGTTGACGAAACATCGGCCTTCTGCACCTCGTCCTCACTGCACACAGCCGCTTTCTCTGAGAGACACATAGACAGACAAAGGCACACTTTAGAAAGTCAAATCCACCTAAATCATACAGAATAAAGCAACGAAAGGGTTTAATGCTAGTAAAGGGGATAAAAATATTTACAGCTAAAATAGAGGTAAAACTACATACATATTAGAGCCTAGCACGCAAACTAATAAAGCCAGGGATTTTTGCAATAAAAAAAAAAAGATATGTGACAAAAAAACAGATGATTTTTCTTCCTGTACATAATGCATTTTAACTTGAAATGTTAAAGAAAGGAAAGTCTTCTAATCCTAAGCCTTAATACACTCTGAAGCGTGCTGAACATTAAAGCAAGGTTACTTTAAATGGACTAGCCGAATCTAGCTGGCTAGCTAATGTTTGTAGAGAAAACAAGCTAGTTATCTTGACATGTTCATTCTTTACTCAACGTTAGATAATACACACCAAAACTAACGTCAGTTACTTTTGAACTGCTAAAAGAAGGAAATAAAAACTTATTTACAAAAGTGGTGTTTGTTTACAGTGTGGTGAGGGAGCACCAAAATGGCGGCTCAGTGGCCTCACAGAGCTAAATGCTAGTGCTCAAAACATCAAGATCTATGGGCAAAATCTCCAACATAATTCAAATACAGCTGGGGATTTCATTTTTAAAGTTAAGAGAGTCAATGACATTATCTCGTGGATGTACTGTGAAGTGTTACCTGAAAAATCATTAGCTAGCTAATCCAGTTAGCTAGCCCATTTTCTGCATGTTAACTTACTAGACTAAACTATTTGACACAAACAGTTCATTAGTCTCAGCTCTCTGAACTGTTATTAGATTGAGGAATTGACTTTGTAAATCATTCTTGGCAAATTTTGTCGAAAACCTAAAGCACAGTTCTAGGTACTGCGGTGACTAGCCTGTTAGCACGTGACGAACACAACAAAGGCATAAGAAACTACATATCAGAGTGGACCAAGACTTTCTGCCTTAATCAAAAATATTTTCTGACTAAAATGCTTTTTGGGTTTTCTTATTTTTTTTTAGTGTAACATCAGTGATGTGTATTTTAGAGAGGTGTAAATGAAATGTGGAAAAAATAAATCAAAGGAATGGTCAATTGAATTTTACAGTATAAATTATATCACGAATAATGAATGAAGAACAGCTGAAATGCAGTGAGGAGTTTGTTTGCGGTGACAGTGTGCGTAACTAGGCAACACGACGTGTTAGTATGTCCCAGTACTTGCATACTCTTTCGCTACATTTTCCTTCACAAGAAGAGTACATACTGTTAGCGCATAGTATATGTAGGCGAATTGGGATGCAGCAAAATGCGTTAGGAGTTTCTTAATTAGAATTTTGATGAGGAAAAAGAAAAAAAAAAGATACCCACAATATCTCAGAAAAGTGTATTATGACTATTTAAAATACAGGGTTACTGTACTTCCCAGCTCTACTTATAAATACATAAGCAGTATAAACTGGCCAAAATGAATGACGATGCCATTCCGTCTATGTGGAACTCTTACACCTGCTAGCTTCACTAGTGCTCCTTCTGTCACCTGCTTAAGCCTTGAATATGGTTGAATAGAAAGATCAGGGAGTCACCATTTGTTTCGTGATGACTGAAAATGTATACATTAGGAGCTATGATGTTTTTCAGTGATGGTATATCCTCTTGAAGAAGCCATATGTTGCATTTAATAAGAATCAGAGCTTAAGACCCAGTTTCTGAATGTGCATGAGAGGTGTTCTGAATCGTCTCCTCTACACTGTACAAGCTCATCGCGTATACTGTGTCTAATGATCATCTGATTAGGTTAATCAGCATCTGAGGGAGTCGGCTATAGCAGAAATGTGCTGTCCAGATCCTGATTAGCAGATTAACTGCGCTGGGATGATGCGTAGCCATATGACAGAGCTGTTTCTATGTGTGTTAGCGAGTGAGTGTGTGTGTGTAGCAGCTGCCTCTAGTGCGCTTCATCACCGAGACTCTCCTACACTATTTTACTCCCACTGGATCTTTGACGCTCGCTTCGCTCTACGACATGATGACGCCACTTGAAGTGCGCTGATGAATCACGGGCCGTGTCCCAAACCGCACGCTTCCACACTAAATATAAAATCTAAATCGTATTCTGTTTGCGGTACGTACTATTTAAGTATTTAGCAAGTGGTGGTAGCTAGGTTAAGTGTTTTGGCAGACAAAACTAGGCTTCCCAGGTTACCATGACAACTGGCTGCCGCATGTGGCTACTTCCCAAACCGCACGCTACTGTACTAAATAGAATGTGAAATTAGAGCGAGAGAGAGAGAGAGCGAGAGAGCGAGCGCGAGAGAGAGCGAGAGAGAGAGAGAGTGAGAGAGAGAGAGAGCGAGAGAGAGAGAGAGAGAGAGTGAGAGAGAGCGCGAGAGAGAGAGAGCGAGCGAGAGAGAGAGAGAGTCAGAGTGCAGCCACTGGCATGAGCTTTGCATTACATTGCTCACTATTACATAACCCAAGATCAGTGAGTTTCTCACACAAACACACAAACGCACATACACACACACATTCAGTGAGTCAGGAACAACCCCCAGCATTGGCATGACTCATCTACGCGCGTGAGCGCACACACACACACACACACACACACACACACACACACACACACACACACATACCTGATGCTATGCTTAACAAACAGGCACAAACACTCGAGCAGGTGGCAGTTACAAAATATGGAGTCAATCAACATTTGTCTAATTGTAATATGCACATTTATTACCGTGTGCACTGTAGGTGTGTTACGCGCTCCTACCTTGCTCTTTTATTTGACGAATCTGTTTCACAGTTTCTTTCAGGATTGCACATTTGTCGGGCTTGACATTGAAGTTATCGATGTCGTTGATGTTGGCGAAAATCAGCTCAGCGAGTTCTTCAATGTATTTATTCTCCTGCTCCCGGTTTCGCTTCTCGGTGCTTCGCTTGGGGCTGTCGAGATGAAAAATAAAATAAAATAAAAATAACAAAGAGCCAGTGCCCAGATCCACAAACTATTAACTCTAGCTGATGTACACTAACTATGCAGTGCAAAAATAATAATACTGGTAATTATAAAGGGAAAAAAACTACATCATGTCATTTTTTTATTCCTTCAAACGGGAATCATTAGCAAATGAACAGGATATATCACTACCTTGGGGAGGTAAGACTAAGATCATCCCACTTTTGACTATTAACAGCGCCTCCCCTCCCCCAATCATGTTTTACACCTTAAAAATAGTAAACCAGTGCTAGATCAGTGAAATTTAGATGCATGCACCTGAAGAAAACATCTTAGGGTCTGTGAATAAAGATTCTCATTTATGCAAATAAGTGAACAAAGAAGGAGTTAACACACACACACACACACACACACACACACACACACACAGAGGTCAACACACAGACTTGAAGAGCACAATACACATTCACATAAAGAAATAAACAAACTGTATTTAATTTGCGGCACATTTTGCTAGGTCTGCATGATATGACGAAAATATTGTATCGTGGTACTTGAAAATATTTGTATAATACACAATATGTATCATGATACACAGGCTTGTTAAGAACCTGCTAGCAAAACAGAACTGTGACTCATTGACACCACCAAATTGTTCGTTTCTTCTTTTGTGATGCTTTTTCTAGCTTTTACCGCAGACCCCCCCCCATCAATAAATATTAGATCATCAACAAATATTAGTGAGCTTGTTCCAGAAGCAGCCATGCAAGCCCGAGCCATGACACTACCTCCACCATGTTTCACAGAGGAGCTTATATGTTTCAAATCATAAGCAAATCCTTTCTCCTTCACTTTGGTAGAGGTTACTCTTGGTCTCGTCAGTCTATACAACCTTGTTCCAGAACTTTTGTGGCTCATCTCTGGCTCATTCTTCGGGAATTCCAATATGGCTTTCCGATTCTTACTACTGATGAGTGGTTTGCATCTTGTGGTATGGCATTTTACAATTCTGCTCTCAAAGTCGTCTTCGAACGGTGGATAGTGAAAAATCAAAAGCAGAACCGCTGCTTAATTAAACGCGAAAAACCGAGTCTGATGATACTTATAGTTCATGTCTATAAAAATACAGCATAATACCTTCAATATCTCAGAAAACGTATTGTACGTATTACTGGAATGATGTCCTCTGCTATAAAAGAAATAAAAATTCACGCAAAGATCAGTTAGTGATGCGGTGCAGACCCAGCTACTCTGCGCTTATTAAAGGAAAAGACGTTTGCGGTCACATGATTTGGTCACATGGTCGATGCTGGGAGGCTGACGTGCTGAGCGAAAAGTGGAGCAAAGGCAAAGTCAATCAATTAGATTCTACAATAGGTCTGTTCTCCAGAGACACACACACACACACACACACACACACACACACACACAAGAGACAATCTGAGAGAAGGATAGTCAGAGAGGAAGAAAAGATTGAGAGACCGAGAGATGGAAGATACTGTGAAAAACACCAAGATATCAGAGACACACCTATCTGATACTGAGTAGTCGACCCATAATCAAGGGATCCATTGCTATCAGATTCCATCCACAGTTTTTACGTTTGCTGTGAAAGTGTATGCTTCTGACTAACCGTTTTCTACACATATCACTCGAGTGTAGATCGTTATTTCCTTCTTAAGGCCGTCACACTGCAAACGACACTTCTTGGCTGACATGAACTTTCCATACCAGCAGGGGGCTGTGTTCGTATTCATACAAATCAAAACGAAAGTGCCTATTGCAACTTTGTAGATCAGGTCTTATGGTGATGTCTTGCTGCAGAATACACCAAAAAAACTGTAATATAAAGGTATATGCTTCATTGTTGTAACCCGGAACCCATGAGGGATACAAACATTTGCACCCGACAGGATAGTAAATACTACTCATTGCAACAGGAAGTGTTGGCACTTTCTGTGTAATGTAAATGTCTGGATATGTATAGGCATCTTTCACACATCTACGACTTAATAAAGAAACAATTGCAAGGGTAAGACTGACCAGCTTTCCCTTTCCTGTACACAGCTCCACTTCCTCTCAAATTTTAATCTTTACATGTGGATGTGGAATCTTTACATTTCTATGATTGTCACAGGCCTTAAATGTGGTTACAAAAAAGAGCACCTCAACATTGGAAGAAAAAAAACTCCAAAAAGGTCAGTAAGAGACTGATTCTGGTTATCGGTCACCGGCATCGTTATATATGCACAGGAAATGACATCAGCATTCCTCAACGCATGTAGAAATGAGGCATAATGAATTATTGAAGGTGAAATGCATTTTAATAACTGCCGCAGATGGTAATGGGCTACAGAATGAGATGTGGCTGCATAATGGGGCAGAAAAACTGGTTAATGGGAGAGCTTCAGCAAATAGGTCACTGAACAACATCATATATAAGAGAGCTGTCACACGAGGAGGACGCGAACATGCTGGATTACATTAGAAAGCGATGCCTGAAACCTCCTGCTTCATGGCTTCATATTAAAGAATCTTCACTAATCTCTGGTCTGAAACAGCCATAAATGCGAGACCAGTCTGGAAATGATACATATACATATATTCCAGACACGTTTTCCAGACTATAACATCCACAGCAGGTGCGGTGATTTATGCAGCGTCGCAACTGGGCGTGGTCGAATATTCAAATTAGCCGAATGTTGATAAATAAATAAATAAATAAATGCAGTATCAATACAGCCTTATACAGAGACTTTCTTACACTCAAGACTGTTTTTAGAAGTAAAAGTAGATGCGTGTTTCCTGAAGGAAATCCGGTACACTTGTGCAAGAATCCGAAGATGGTGGATGGATGAAAGAAAGATCACATTTTTAAATGATCTATCACTTTAAGAAAACCCGTAACTTTACATTTCGAGAGAGGAAAAAAAAAAAAAAAATCGAGGTCATGACTGAAGTGATCGTGTGGACGGATGAAAAGAAAAGAGAAACAAATGAAAAAGAAGAAGGAAGGAAGGAAGGAAGGAAGGAAGGAAGGAAGGAGGGGGAAATGAAAAATGAAGGAGAAAAAAAGAAAACTAGGTAATGAAAATGAAGCAAAGAAAACCGGAAAAAGGAAACGGAATAAGGAAGAGAAAGAGAAAATGAAGGGAAAAGGAAATGGCAAAGGGAAGAGAAACAAAAGGAAAGCCTGGGGAAAAGAAGAGGAAGAAAGGAAGGAAGGAAAAGGGGAAAAAGGAGAACAATGAGAAAGAAAAATGAAGGAAATGAAAAGGAAAGGAAGAAAATAAGAGAAAGGTAAAAAAAAGAGAAAATGAAAAAGAAGCCAAAGGGAGGAAATGAAGAGAAAGTAGATCAAAAGAAAAAAGGGAAGGAAGCAAAAAGAAAAGGAAAGAGAACGGGAAAGAGGAAATTGAAAGAGGGACGAGAAAGATAAAGGAAAATAAGGAAGGAAGTAAAAAAAGAGAACGAAAAAAAAAGAAGGAAATGAAAATTTAAGGAAGAAATAAGAAACATGGGAACTGTAGGAAGAGGAAAGGACAAAGAAGCAAGGGGACATGGGGGTCAATCACAAGAAAAAACAGAAGCAAATAAAAGCAAATCGGATGGGGAAAGGAAGAGAAGGGAAGGGAAGAGAAAGGACAAAGCAGGGAAGGAAAGGAAGAAGCAAAAAAGACAAAGAAAGAACGAAAGAAAGAAAATCAGTTGGATTTACAGTAAGAAACCAATCTGAACAATTTTCTGTCCGTGTGCTTCAACGGGAAAGATTCACACGTTAATATAAAATATTTAACAGTATAAAGTTCATCTAAAAACACACGCATCAGCGCACTACTCTGATTTCCTGCTGTGTATTCTCTGTGCTTCAGGAGGGCTGGGTGAACTCCAGAACACCGAGTGTGAGGAATAATCGCACTGTACTCCTGCACACACTACCGTTCGCCAGCTGGAGTTTTAAACAGATTAAGAAGTGCATTAACGTGCCCACGAAACAGCGTGAAGGCGA
>JAFFST010051036.1:22034-27034 GCA_022414735.1 Noturus placidus | reverse complement strand
TATTTTATGTGGCCACCATTATTTTCCAGCACTGCCTTAACCCTCTTGGGCATGGAGTTCACCAGAGCTTCCCAGGTTGCCACTGGAGTCCTCTTCCACTCCTCCATGATGACATCACGGAGCTGGTGGATGTTAGAGACCTTGTGCTCCTCCACCTTCCGTTTGAGGATGCCCCACAGATGCTCAATAGGGTTTAGGTCTGGAGACATACTTGTCCAGTCCATCACCTTCACCCTCTGCTTCTTTAGCAAGGCAGTGGTCGTCTTGGAGGTGTGTTTGGGGTCGTTATCATGCTGGAATACTGCATAATGATCATGCTCTGCTTCAGTATGTCACAGTACATGTGGGTCATCTGTGGGGCATCCTCAAACGGAAGGTGGACGAGCACAAGGTCTCTAACAGCCACCAGCTCCATGATGTCATCATGGAGGAGTGGAAGAGGACTCCAGTATTTGTAGAGTAGTATATTTCATATCCAGTTAATGTTAATATATAAAGAAGTTGATATTATATATTACCAGTTTGATGTTCAGTGATGAAGTAGAAATGCTTTTGTTTGTGGTGAGTGAATATGAGACTAACAGGAGGGTTTTTTTTAGAATTCACTCAATTAATTCTGTTAATATAAATGAATAACATCCAATAAGTTAAGAAATCTTACTTTAATCTTCAGAACTTAGTTCATGTGTTAATGTTAATTAGAGTAATGTGTTTTCTGTTAATGAGACCAGTTACTGTGAAACAGCTTGCTGAAATGGAGAGAATAAAGTTTTTATTTGCATTTTTTTTCAGAATTGTGGAATTAATTATTATTAATTTAAAAGAAGGCATAAAAAGCAGAACTATCAGTATCGGCCGATATCACTCTGAATAATCTGTATTCGGCTGAGAAATTTAGTATCGGTGCATCTTTACTACAAATATTAGGTTATTTCCTATTGCCGAATATTAATACTTCCACATTTATTTAGGAGTGAGTGATATGACAAAATGATCATATCACGATATCTGAGGACATTTCTACGACACACACGATTTGCATCACAATATATAATTTAGCTAACAAACTGTCTGCAAAACAGTAGTAAAATAAACCAAAAAAACTTTCAACTTAGTTTGAAGATTGTTTATATGCCTACACAGACAAAGATTAAGTAAAAAAACAGCATCCATTCAGTACCATTTAAAGCTGCAACAACTAATGGATAAAATCGATAATAACCGATTATGAAAATTGTTGACGAATTTCATTATCGATATGATGGTCTGCGTGTGGTACATTTACTCATCACGTTACTTCTGTGCCGACAACACGCTTCAGAAAGGAAACGCTAAAGTTGTGTCCCAGATAACATACTACACACTTACACTATGCACTATATTCCTCATCATCAAGTGTCTATATTTTTAAACAGGTAATAGCGTCTCAAATGCAACACAAGCGTTTTTTTACTTAACGGAAGTATAAGCCGTTGGCGCATGACATCATACGCACGTAATGCAATGCTGCTAGCTTTAGCAGATACCCAGAGTCACCGACAATGACTTTCTTCAATTTACTGTTCATGTCAACATTATCTTTTATTCCCAACATGACCTCAGTCCCCATCAGACGGAGGCGTAATCGTCAAGTGACAGCGGAAGAAACTGTGCAAACTCCACGTCCTCTAAGGAAGGGCGGCCATTTTTATTAAATACCCTGAAGAAGATCAAACTTTACAAAGTGGCGTTTATGTAGCACGGAAACACGACAGTGATGCATGAGCACAAACTTGTGCTTATATCCATTAATTTGTAATTATTAAAAATGCAAATAAATAAATACATAACCATACCAACAATATCTCAGAAGGGTATTGCATAAACATTCATCAAAATATCAATATTATATAGATACATCAAGCCCTACAATTATTAGTACAGTTATTACTTCCTTAAAAGCCAAAGCAAGAGTACAGTTAAATGGTAAATGGCGAACTTATATAGCGCTTTTATCCAAAGCGCTGTACACTGAGTCTCATTCACCCATTCACACACACACACACCAATGGTAGCAGAGCTGCCATGCAAGGTGCTAGCTTGCCATCAGGGGAAACTTAGTGTTCAGTGTCTTGCCCAAGGACACTTCGGCATGGGATCACCCGGGCCGGGATTCGAACCGCCAACCCCACGATTAGTGGATTAGTGGACAACCCGCTCTACTGACCGGGTACCGCTCTACTCTAATGGTGGCTCAGTTACCATTGCATGTGGCAGTTACAACTGTTACATTGGCAGTTACAACAGTTACATTGCATGTGGCAGTTACCATTAGAACATTTGCAATACGAAAATACTGGCAAAAACATAGAAATAAAAAAAATACGCCACTGAGATTTTTCTCTATTTTTATTCTGGCTTTGTAGATTTATTAGAAAACATTATATGACAAAATTGTACCGTGGACTGTTGTGCTAATTTTGTAACCTAGCACTTTATTTCCACCTTCATGGAACCACGAATAAGTAAAACTGGAAGGATCTCGTATAAAATTAATGCATAGTAATAATTTTCTGTAAAATCTTTGTCTTTGACTTGTTATTTATTCACTAGAATGATGGCAGAAACGAGCACATTTATTATTTAGCCTCGGGCTGGTTTCATTTATTTGTCAAAGCTATTTTAATTTTATTGGTCTACTTAAAAACGCCCCCCCCCATACAGCTCATGACTGAATACATTTCTTCCCCATAGTCTACGAAATATTCCACAACAGCTCTTTCATGCTGAAGAGAGCACCATTAGTGATGTTAAAATTATTTGCCATGATGGGTCATAAAACATAAGTATTTGTCGTAACTCCACTACACTGAGCAAAACATACATGACGTATAGAATATGATGATGATAAAATTATGCAACAAGCATTTTAGAAGGTTAACTACACGGGTCACTGTTACATTGCTGAACATAAACCGTCATAAGAGCATGTAACAGCTGCCATGACTTTATTATGACATAGTTATGTCAGTGTTATGGCACGGGGCTTAAACAGCTTTCACAGGAGCAACCCACTGCTTTAAAACGCAAAATATCCATCCTAAACTCTTTCTTCTCCTAGTTTGTGTTCATGGCACAGTATGACGTAGTTTTGTAGGCCAACCTGGAAATTAGCATCACCATGGTTCCCTCGATAAAAAGCCAATAGGATTTTTCCATTGGCGTTCGGATTATTGCAGAAAATAAGCTCTGTGACCAATAAAAGTTTATGATTCTTACACGTTTTATTTATCAAGATAATCTTCAGAAATAAACACAACTTTTATGAATTTCTGAAGCCTAAATAATAATAAAAAAAAAATCGGCAGAAGTAAAAAGCTAAAGTTAGACTATAAACGAACTACAGCACAGTCAAATTACTTTCTGTAATCAACCTAAGGCCTTGTTTACATTAGAATGTGTTTTCATTTTAAAACGCATAGTTTTTGCTACGGTTACACTATTTTGCTGTCGTCTACACTATTCCGGCGTTTTCGACCCTTGAAAACGGAGACTTTTGGAAATAACAAAGACCCCGTTTTAGTTTGAAAACACCGGGCTCGCGTTTCAGTGTAAACAGACCAAAACAAAGGCGTGGCTTCGCCCACATTCGCTCCCCGTTCGGGTCTTCTGGATCGTTGTGTATCCTTCCCTGATTCGTCAAGCCCCTACCATATGACCATTACACTACCTTGATCGTATACACAACATGGAGACTTAACTGCAAGCTTTGCTGGCTTTGTTATCATTCTTAGCAGCCATTGTGCAGTTAAACCCTGTATTTTATAACACTGCAGCTGCGAGCTATGATTAGAGCAATCGGCAACAAATCTCATTTCAAGCGGCGTAAACCCTACATGGAACGCCGGTTTCAACTAGCAACTATCTTCCTGTTTACACTTATATGCACATGCCCAGTGCATGAATGGTTATGTGACATGCGTATTTGGTCGTGTAGTGTGGACGGAGATCGTTTCTGAGACACAGCGGAAACGCCAGTGTGGACGAGGACAGCACTAGTGTAAACAGGGCCTAAGCTTCCGACAACTCTCGATCTATATTATAAGAGTACAAATGGAAAATACTACTGTATACATTGATAAATCTACAAGATGGAAAGTCTGAGTTGGAATCGAATAATCGCGCCAAGAGCGTGAGAATAAACACAACGAGGCTGTAGAGCTTTCCTGTTCGGCGCAATGGCGTTTAATGTCACCGACAAGCTCTGTAGTCCATTCATCCTTAACAGAACAACAAGTGTGAAATATCTTGACCTTGTGTTAACCACAGACCTTATTTCATGTATTTAACCCGAAGGTCTTTAACAGGGGGTCTGTGACCCCTAGGGGGGTCGGCGGAGGTACTGCATGGGGGTCGCGAAAGTTTTCGTACCAGTATGATATTACACAATTTCATACGTTGAAAACGTTGAAGACCCCTGAACCAAAAACCCATTCAAAAAAACCCCACTGACTTTGAGACGATGGAATCGGAAGTATAAAAATGCTAACTTCTTTCCAGGTTTTAGGACTCACTCATTCCTGCGGCACTCTATTCTCGCTTGCCGAGTCGGCCATTTTTAAACCTTCTGCCCTCTGAAGGCTCCGCCCTTTCCTGCTAAATCCAATCAAGCGTCATGCTCTCATTTCTCAGTGCGAACAAACGGGTTCTGCTAAAAATGCCAAGTACACTATGCAATTTGGGACACCGTTTGAGTGTCGATCCAGTTCCCATCCACAATCAAATGCAGAAATATTCAGTAGCACTCTGGGCATGTTCACTAGGCATTTGACCCATGAACTTTACATCTTTTCTGCCATCATCACTTGTTTTCATGATATGTCCATGCACATTTTTTTTTTTTATTTGTATGCCCGTGAAAGGAAAACACCTCACACAGAACGTTTTGGATCTTGGAAAATCTAGGAATTGTGGAAGTCACATGGACAGATGTGTGTTTGATGGTGTAAAAAAAAAAAAAA
>JAFFST010051035.1:386131-398130 GCA_022414735.1 Noturus placidus | reverse complement strand
CGTTTCTGCGTGTTTCGGTACGTTTCTGCGTTTCAGCGTGTTTCGGTACGTTTCTGCGTTTCAGCGTGTTTCGGTGCGTTTCAGCGTGTTTCGGTACGTTTCTGCGTGTTTCGGTACGTTTCTGCGTGTTTCTGCACGTTTCTGCGTTTCAGCGTGTTTCGGTACGTTTCTGCGTTTCAGCGTGTTTCGGTACGTTTCTGCGTGTTTCGGTACGTTTCTGCGTGTTTCGGTACGTTTCTGCGTTTCAGCGTGTTTCGGTACGTTTCAGCATGTTTCGGTACGTTTCTGCGTTTCAGCGTGTTTCGGTGCGTTTCTGCGTTTCAGCGTGTTTCGGTACGTTTCTGCGTTTCAGCGTGTTTCGGTACGTTTCTGCGTGTTTCGGTACGTTTCTGCGTGTTTCGGTACGTTTCTGCGTGTTTCGGTACGTTTCAGCGTGTTTCGGTACGTTTCAGCGTGTTTCGGTACGTTTCAGCATGTTTCGGTACGTTTCTGCGTTTCAGCGTGTTTCGGTACGTTTCAGCGTGTTTCGGTACGTTTCTGCGTGTTTCGGTACGTTTCTGCGTGTTTCGGTACGTTTCTGCGTTTCAGCGTGTTTCGGTACGTTTCAGCATGTTTCGGTACGTTTCTGCGTTTCAGCGTGTTTCGGTACGTTTCAGCGTGTTTCGGTACGTTTCAGCGTGTTTCGGTACGTTTCAGCGTGTTTCGGTACGTTTCAGCGTGTTTCGGTACGTTTCAGTACGTTTCTGCATTTCAGTCTTTCAGTATATTTCTGCGTTTCATTGTTTCAGTGTGTTTGTGTTTCAGTGTTTCAATGCATTTCAATGTGTTTCCATGTGTGTATGTATGTCGTTGACGAGTAATGAATAGTTCTTTGTCATCAGTAGTGCATCAAATAATTGGTCTTACGCCGAGCTTTAAAAAAGGCAGGAAGGTTGTCTGACTCACTTGAAAGGGTCAAACAGCCAATGATGAGCCAGATATTTCATGGAGTAACCCTCCATCCAATCAGCATCCAGCTTCTTCACCCCAGCGATGAAGTAGACTATGAAGATCTGTCAAGCGAACAAAACATTTCTACCTATCTACGTATACAAATGATGCATCACAAATCACATTAACACACCACGTCAGTGTAATGAGGAGTGGCGCTGAGAAAACTTCATCTACTGTTTAAGACAAACCTGCATTCTGAGCAGAGTGTAATTCCACAACGGCACATGTGCGTTCCTCTTCCTAGGGTTACGGAGTCCATCGATTGACCTTCAGACCAGCACAAGAGCCCACGAATGAGATTTTCTTCATAGAAATTCAACACTCAAAGCTAAAATGCTTTATTACCCGTATATAACAGCAACAAGTGGCACAGGTCGGATTAAGAAGGTGACGGGTGAGAGACAATTCTTCATAATTTATTCTCGCAAAATGAGATATTTAAGCGATTGTTTAAATAATTAAGCACACACAGTGTGATTATGTAACATGACTTTACTTTAACAACAATTAACATCTGATTGAAAAAGTCTTTGTACGCATGTTTAAGGGAATCTGTAGAGGGGATTCAGAGGAGACATTACAAAATATTAAATATGAATAATTCTGTTAGACTTCTATCTACGTCCATGGCCTTACCAGTATCTATTGGCGTCCATCAGCGTGAGCTGGAAGCCGATGAGCCCGTAGAGGTACGAGTGATTGTTCCAGGCCGTTTTGTCCAGGAAGAAAATGTACCAGTAAGTGGAGATGAACATGAGGCAGGAGAGGCGGTAAAAACAGCCGAGCATGATACCAACAGCACCTGTGTCACACACACACACACACACAGGTGGTTATGTTTAATTTAATCAGCCACTTACAAACTTGACTATATGACGTTACCACGTAGCTTTTTCCCCATATAGCAACATTTTACTGGTAACAATAATATACTTCTCCTAATGTTAGCTAGCTCGCTATAAAGCTTAGCCATTTGTTTAAGCTATAATATAATAATTACTCTATTGTTAACTAGCAAACTTAGCTAGCTAGAAGATTTATCTAATAGTATTGGGTAAATATTAAACTAACAGAACTAAATCTAAATTAGTTTGCCTCATGTTAGCTAGCGATTTATTTTACTTAGCCCACATAATCAGAACACTTTCCTATGGTATGTAATAGTTTTAAAACACAGAAATAATTTTAAATTAGCTTACCTCGTGTTAGCTAGCGAACCTAGCTACATGAAACTTGATCATACATGAGACAGGCAAACTCATTTGTTGCCTAATTGTATCTACATTGCTATAGAATTTGTTCTCTCACTTAGGACACCTCAGTAAAAAAACAATGCTGGCATGGAGGCAATCCGCCTGTGGCACTTCTGAGGTGTTCTGGAAGCCCAGATTGCTTTGATTGCAGCCTTCAGCTCGTCTGTATTGTAGGGTCTGGTGTCTCTCATAGATTCTCTATGGGGTTCCGGTCAGGCGAGTTGGCTGACCAATCAAGCACAGTAATACCATGGTCAGTAAACCAGTTACTAGTAGTTTTGGCACTGTAGGCAGGTGCCCAAGTCGTGCTGGAAAAGGAAATCAGTATCTTGCATACGTTTATGTATCCCTAGGACTGTCTCTGGATACGTTGTATTTACCCTGTGACAGAACACACTAAGGTCAAAGGTGATAACGCTCCCTGGCTCACCCTGCTGTAGGCCTCTTTCCTTTTTATCTACTCCCACCATCCCTTCTCTTCTTCTTCTCTCCTCTCTACTCGTGTTTGGATTGGACTGGTTTAGCCTTTCTGAAGTTATACTTCAGTTGGTGAAAACCTGATCTGGAGATACTCCATGCGATACTCCACAAATAAACACTGAAGATCATTCCAATCAAACTTCTTTACTGAATTTCCTACACTAGGATTGTAAATATTTCGTATCCTTGGATCTCCACGTGATATCTGATAGTACGGTGAAGTAATGCCATCGTTTGATAGTAGCTAATAGCTGCGAGTTCATTATTAAAGCAGGCGTTAAAATGGGTTAAACGGTTAGCGCTGTGGCCTTCAGGGCTGAAACGAAATTGCAGAAATAAGCTCACTGACCGAAGAACATCACCAGATAGACAAGGTACATCCAGTCCATAGGCAGAGGCTCCAGGAAGTTGAAGAGAGGGAAGCGGCACACAGGAGCCCCATCCAGGTATTTATAATCCAAGTGACTGAGGCCGCGTTCCTGCGTGACATCCACAGCCATCAGCATACCTGCGAATAACACAGCAGTGTGTTCGTTAGCACAGCTACACACCTGTAAGAGGAGGAAGTAGCTAGAAGGAACCTCGAACCAAATCATGATGTACTAAACCAAGACATTCCCTTTTAGGAAATCAGGAATCCTAAAGGAAATCTTAGGACACTTGCTCAAAGTGGTATTTAGTTTATTTGCGGCCCATGACCATTAGACTTGATGGGTTTCAGGGTGTTCCTTTAACATTTGGATTAAACCAATTTCATTTCACCAGTTAGAGCAGGGGTATCCAATCTTATCCGGAAATGGCCGGTGTGGGTGCAGGTTTTCATTCCAACCAAGCAGGAGCCACACCTGAATCCAGCTGTTTAATCGGTTGATCATGGCTTTCAATAGACTCAGGTGTGGCTTCTGCTTGGTTGGAATGAAAACCTGCACCCACACCGGCCCTTTCCGGGCGGCTGTGGCTCAGTCGGTAGAGCGGGTTGTCCACTAATCCACGAATCGTGGGGTTGGCGGTTCGAATCCCGGCCCGTTTGATCCCATGCCGAAGTGTCCTTGGGCAAGACACTGAACCCTAAGTTGCCCCCGATGGCAAGCTAGCACCTTGCATGGAAGCTCTGCTACCATTGGTGTGTGAGTGTGCACTTGTAAGTCGCTTTGGATAAAAGCGTCTGCTAAATGAATAAATGTAAATGTAAGATTGGACACCCCTGAGTTAGAGCCATCGGCTGTGTTTCTGGGACCCCACTGAGACTCGCTGGACTAACTGACCAGGCACAGAACATTCTAGGAAATGTCTGGATTTATCTGGAGAATTGAATCAAACTACTTCCTTCCTGCGTTCCTGAGTCTGAACCCCTGAATCAGGTCTAAAATCACAGGAACACCTCCTCACCAAAGAGGCAGCGGAAGATACCGAGCGATGCCGGGTCAGTGGGACGATTCAGGAGGCAGACGAAGCGGTGCCACGAGGACAGGTCTTCCTTCTCGAAGCCAAAAAGACACTGCATTCGGCTCCTGACCTGTGGGTCTGTAGCTGCTCCATTTCCTCCTCCATGTCCTCCAATTGACTTTTTGGGCTTCTTAGTAGATGGGGCTCCTGTGATTGTAGACAAATCAGTAGGAAAAATAAATATAATTACACTGAACGTTATCTTTCACTATAATATCAGGTTTATCCTCTGCAGATGCATGTGTATAAACAACTCTTTCAGAATCTAACACACATCAACAGGAAGATCATAATACATGCAAGACACTAAGTTATTAAAGAGGAGCTAGCTAATAACAATAACAACATTCAATGCATATGTGTATGAAATGTGTTGTGTTTATTCTGCCCAGGTGCGCTGGAGGTGTTTACCTGCACTCGTGCCCACTGCCATTGTCTCGCGTGCACCGGATGTTGAAATCACGGCGCGTGGATATACTCTGGACTACGTGTCAAAGCAGCAGTACTACCTGAACTCCCCTTAGTTCCTTCCTACCCGTATTATGACAAATCCCGCCTTCGTTCACTCAAACAGGCTAGCGCTACTGCTAACTTTAAACAAATACGTCCCTGCCTCCGCCATATTGGAAAGGTCTTCATATGTACATTCGATACGTTCTCATACAATTTGTTTTCTTATAAACGCCAGAAATATTTTTTAGATACTTTATTTATTCCAAATAACAAATAAAGCGTACACAGTAAATTAAGACAAGATAAATGCCTATAAGTTAATTTTGCGTTTTTATAAAAAAAAACAAGATAAATTAGAATTTTTAATAAAATAAAATACAAATAAAAATTAAGTTAACTAAGTTAAAAAAAATCATAATAATAAAGACGTTTGGTCTTTAGACACCTTTTATTCAGTTTACTTTCATTGTGCTATTAAACGTTCAATCGCGTTTTGTTGATGCTTCGGAAACGTCTCAATTGTCCAATCCAGGAGTCTGTCGTGATGACCAGCTAACCAATCACAGAGCAAGAGGCGGGACTGTCTGTGAATACGGGTGAGGATAAAACGCACAATAAGAACGCTGGTCTGTTATTATCCAGAAAGCCGAAAGGAATTTGGCAGCGTTGTAGAATTTCATTGGCTGGTGACAGGCGAAACGGAACGCCCACACTTTTGTGTCTCCACAGTGCCTCTTGTGGTAAAATCGGTTAAGACAATACAGTTTTCAGTTATTGTTTTATGTTTTTTTTTTTTTTTTTTTTTTTTTTTTTTTAAACGTATTAGTATTCAAAAAGAAAGAATGAAAGAAATAAATATAAACATTTTCGTAGCACTTCTTTATTTTCACACATTTTAGCTACTTTTTAAATCGGATATTTTGGAGCCTACTGTGAATTTGATTCATTAATTTGGCATCGTTATTGGAGTCGATTCCCTGAGTTGTTTCCACAGAATAATAATTCCTCGATTCCCGAAACTAAAACACACTATAAAGTGATCAGTTCAGTAGTAAATAAGTAAACAACTAACACACTGTTATGATCGACAAGGATCAATCACTTTTAAAGAGTCACTTAAGACAAGTTAGTCCTAGACAAGTCACCCCCCCCCCGCCCCACCCCCCAACAAACAACAACAACTGTGTTAAAATCATGGAAAAGCATCACAAAAGAAGAAACCAACAATCTGATGATCTCAGTGATTCACAGGTTAAATGCAGTTATTGCAAGCAAGGGATGAAGACTTATCTGTTCCTATACTGATGGACTGGCACCCTGTCCAGGGTGTACCCCGCCTTGTGCCCGATGCCTCCTGGGATAGGCTCCAGGTTCCCCGTGACCCTTAAAAGGAGTAAGCGGTTGAAGATGGATGGATGGATGGATGGATGTTCCTATACTTTTGCTCACACAAAAATTGGGTAGTCTGAAACAAAAGTTTCTATGTTGTATGTTACTGAACACTTCTGGATGTAAACACCAGGAAATAAAAGCTGGACTGAAAGCTTCAACTCTCGTCTCAGATCCATCTTTTCATCTGAAACTCAAAGCATGTGGTTGAATGTCATTCTCCAGGCCGCTAGGTGGCAGCACTTGTTTGAAGACATTTCGGTAATAAACGATGAAAAAAAACAAACAAACAAAAGAAGAAGAGAGAAACTGTTGTGTTTGATGGTGTTCGCTTTTGTTCAGTAGGAGCGACCTTTGGCTTTTTCCAGCCATGTAGATAAATGATTATAAATGAGTCTGTTACAGAATCGATACATGTTTAATTTAGTTGTAAATAAGTGTCAGTGACCGGTGTAGCTTTGTGCTGTGCCGTGTGAGAGGAAATTCCAGCCTGATTAGCAGCGCAGTGTTTCTTCCTGCAGTGGATTTCCAGGTCAGAAAGAGACTTAATCTTACAATTAACTTCATATTCATTCACATCATTTCATCAGAATCGGATACATACAGTGGGATGTATGTTGTTGACATTTTCCTTATTTATCTTCCCTGTGCTGTTTGTTGTTGGGTAACTAAAGAGTAACAATTCACCTATATTACATTGTATGAGCTGTTTAAAATATCTCTCTATCTATCTAATCTATCTGGGAGGGGAAAGTATTTTAAAATGACGTGAGTAGAGGAATTTAAAAAATAATAAAGGATTAAATATTACAGTTTCAATCATAAATACCTTTGGGCCCAATTTGGACATTTTCACTTAGGGGTGTACTTACTTTTGTTGCCAGCGGTTTAGACATTAATGTCTGTGTGTTGAGTTATTTTGAGGGGACAGTAAATTGACACTGTTACACAAGCTGTACACTCTCTACTTTACATTGTAGCACAGTGTCATTTCTTCAGTGTTGTCACATGAAAAGATATCATCAAATATTTACACACGTGAGAGGTGTACTAACTTTTGAGAGATACTGTATATACTATATACTTGTATGCATAATTAAACATTTTGATTCTGCATATGTATCGAGAATCGAGATGTTTATTTCAGTGTGAAGAGACACTCAAGAAAAAGACCTTTACTGGAAATCTGTTGGAAAGCCATTTCATTATCGTTGAGCCAAGAAATCGCCACATGCTTTGTAAATTTTCAACACAAAATCTGTTGTAAGTGCAGCAAATATTATAAACTTGTGTATATAGATTCGCAGAAGTGCTCTTGTGTGATAAATTCTTGCACAATACACTCGTATACACTCTCGGATGTTTTGCCGGTGTGTGTTTTCGGCAGGTCGGAGAAGGATGGGGTCACTCGGGAGTCGCTTCCAGGCCGCACCCCACCGCCTCGGCGAGATGGCGCAACCGCACTGCACTGGAAGCACACACACCTGCGAGTGCAAGAAGAGGAAACGAAGCTCACAATGCGAGTATGACAGTGACCCAGAGGAAGAGGACAGTCTGCTGGACACACCTTGCAGGTCTCTCACACACACACACACACACACACACTCACAAAATAATCCTAGTATGAACAGAAAAGTTGGTAAATTGTCAATGGTGTACCGTCATCATTACGTAGATGAAATCGTCAAAAGCCACACTATCAAACAATTAAGTGCAAAAGGTTGCACATGCATGTTAAATGCATGGGGTTTCACAGATTTTTTCTTTATCAGAAAATAATAAATTGGTCTATGTTACGGTATTACTAGTGATTTATTAATTAAAACAATCAAGGATGGATGGAAGGGTTGATGAATCTATTGAAGGACGGATGGTTGGAAGGATCGATGGCTGGATGAACCTATTGATGGACGAATGGCTGGATGGATGAATCTATTGATTGAAGGATGGATGGATCGAGGAATGGATGGATCAATCTATTGATGGGAGGATGGCTGGATGGATGGATTAAACAATTGATGGATGGATGTATAGATGGGTCGATTGATGGAAACATGGATGGACGGATGGATGGATGAAACAATTGATTGATGGATGGATCGATTGATGGAAGCATGGATGGATGGATCGATTGATGGAAGCATGGACGGATGGATGGATGGATGAGTTGATTGATGGAAGAATGGAAGGTCGGACGGAAGGGTGGATGAAACAATTGATGGAAGGACGATGGTTGGATTTATTGATGGTAGGATGGATGGATTGAAGGAAGGATGGATGAATGAAACAATTTATGGATGGATCGATCGATTGATTGATTAATCGATGGATGGATTGAAGGATGGATGGATTTAATTGTACTTGTTTTTTTTTTTTAAACTTGTTTTAATTGTAAAATAGAGAGAAAACACTTTTAAAACCCAATGGGGGTGCAAACTTTTGCCCCTGACTGCATGTGGCGGCTGTGGCTCAGTCGGTAGAGCGGGTTGTCCACTAATCCACTAATCGTAGGGTTGGCGGTTCGAATCCCGGCCCGGGTGATCCCATGCCGAAGTGTCCTTGGGCAAGACACTGAACCCTAAGTTGCCCCCAATGGCAAGCTAGCACCTTGCATGCAGCTCTGCTACCATTGGTGTGTGAGTGTGTCGCATTTGTAAGTCGCTTTGGATAAAAGCGTCTGCTAAATGAATAAATGTAAATGTAAATGTGCCATATTCTGTCATTTTGATTCCAGTCAACATTATCTAACGTTGGTGTTACCAGCATGTGGAGACTTTCTATCTCACATCGCTGTCTAAAACACACATCTGGATTAAATTGATCTAACATTCCAGAGCAGGTCCCTGTAGCGATGTCTAAATGAATGAATAGCTGATACACTCTTTGTTCTGAGATTCTTTTCCTCTTGCTTCCTCCTTGCTTTCCCTGACCGGGCTGTAACAGGAAAAAGCTGAAGAGCACGTCTAAGTACATTTATCAGACGCTGTTCCTGAACGGAGAGAACAGCGACATCCGGATCTGCGCGCTCGGCCAGGACTGGAACCTGCACAAAGTTTACCTGTGTCAGGTAGAGTGCTCTCTTCACCTTGCGTTACTAAATATAACAACAACGCTGTTGAATCCTCCATTCTGATTGGTCATTCCTTATTGTTTCTATAGTAACGATTTACACAGGGACTTGTATGACGGGTACTTCACATGAAAACATTAAAGCATTTTTTTTAAAGTGTTATCATTGACATATTGAAGGTTTTATACAAGGAGACGCTTATTTAGCATTAATGTAAGGAGTCTCCAGTGTTTTATTCCTTATTTAATCACTAATCTGAGTAGTGTTAGATTAGAACTCTATGTAGTATGTTAGTCTGTTACTCGGATGTGAATCGAAGGCGTCGGTCAAAATAATCCTGCAGTCATTTCTGTGGTTAAGCTTAGCAAGATCACGTCACGTGACCGCGTTCGTCATGTCTGTCTCCGCTACAAGAGCTTTAAGCAGTAAACAAGGAAAGGATCGTGTTTGAAGCTGTATCCCAAATGATACACTGCCAAATGAGGTTCTTTTACGGTTAAACTGCTGACCAATCAGGAGAAGCCACGTGTCGACATAGTTATTTCTAATATCGTCACGATATGAAAAGGTAAGCTCTTTTTCCGTGTCAGACATGAAGGTCATCATGTCTGTCTTGTCCATCTTGTTCTCTGTGCAGTCGGGATACTTCTCCAGCATGTTCAGTGGCTCCTGGAAGGAATCCAACATGATGGTCATCCAGTTGGAGATCCCAGACCAGAACATCGACACTGAAGGTGGGACGGCGTAAAAGTGGAAGACCATGTGTGTTTTACATTTACACCGACTTCTCTCTGCTCTGTCAATGCTGAATCAGGAAGATGGATTGTGTGTGTGTGTGTGTGTGTGTGTGTGTGTGTGTGTAGCTCTTCAGGTGGTGTTTGGCTCGCTCTACAGAGACGATGTTCTGATCAAACCCAGCCGAGTTGTCAGTATCCTGGCGGCTGCCTGCATGCTCCAGCTGGTCAGTGTGCTTTATTTCAACAGGAAGCTCAGATTTTCCTACATTTAACTGTATCTCCAGTTGAGGTCGTAAGTTCATATACACCTTGCAGAATCTGGAAAATAATAATAATAATAGGGATCATAAAAATTGCATGTTTTGTGAGAGTTGTTCATGAGTCCCTTGTTTGTCCTGAGCACTTAAACTACCCACTGTTCGTCAGAAGAATCCTCCAGGTCCTGCACATTCTGTGCTTTTCCAGCATCTTCTGCATAGTTGAGCCCTTTCCAACAGCGACTATATGATGTTGAGATGTGTCTTTTCACGCTGATGACGACCGAGTGACTCGTACACGACTATTACAAAAGGTGCAAACGTTCACTGATGCTCAAGAAGGTGACACGAAGAGCCGGGGGGTGTAAACTTTTGAACAGGATGATTAGTGTACATTGTTGTTATTTTGTTTAAAGATCTGTTTTTTTTTTTTTTTCATTTAGTACTGCCCTTCAGACGCTACATTTACATGGAAAACCTCACGTCTGTAACAGGGAACATGTCACATCTGTAACAAAATAAACTTTGCATCCATCAAAGGCAAAACATCACGTCCATGATTGGAAAAAAACGTCACATCTGTAACAGGGAAATACGTCACATCTGTAACAGGGAAATACGTCACATCTGTAACAGGGAAATACATCACATCTGTAACAGGGAAATAAATCACATCTGTAACAGGGAAATACATCACATCTGTAACAAGGAAAACACGTCACATCTGTAACAGGGAAAACCAACTGAACTGTAGCGCAGTGAGAAACTGATTAGACTCTGATTCGACTCGGTTGTGACTCTGCAGAAACGTCATTGTGGTCTGAAGATTTGAACAAAAGGAGAAAATAATGTCTGGATGTGGTGCACCAAATATTTTTAAAAATATACTTGGCGCTCGTTCCGTATTTTTTATTTATTTATTTTTGTTCACTTGACTCACGCCAAAGATTTGTTTAACGTTTTCCATCACTATATTTCTGATCAGTGAGTCACTGTGTCATGACATCAGAATCTCCGAAACGGGTTCTGTGGTGTGTGTGTGTGTGTGTGTGTGTATAGGATGGGCTAATCCAGCAGTGCGGTGAATCCATGAAGGAGAACATAAGCGTGAAGACGGTGTGCGGTTTCTACGCCGCTGCTAACATGTACGGCCTGGACTCTGTCACGAAGAAGTCAGTTTCGTTTTTTTTTTCCCCCATTTGTTTCTTTTTTTGGTTCTCTATGTAGCATTATGATCCGAGTACTTATGTGCTTTACAGGTGTTTGGAGTGGCTTCTCAATAACCTGATGACCCATCAAAATGTGGACCTCATGAAGGAGCTGGGGTATCTTGTCCGTCTCTTTAATTCACACATTTCTACCTCGATTTCAATATTCTGCACGTTTTAACGTTTTCGCGTTTACCAAGGGTGGAAATCATCGAGCAGCTCATTCAGTCCTCGGATCTTTTTGTCATGCAAGTGGAGATGGACGTGTACACCGCTCTGAAGAAGGTTTGTCGGTCCTGACGTTAACAAGCCGTTAAACCAGCTCGTCCGTGTCGTATCCGGGTTATTTAATCGCCCTTTCTCGGTCTTGTGATCGTACAGTGGATGTTCCTGCAGCTCAATCCGTCGTGGGATGGTCCCATCAAGCAGCTTCTGGTCGATGCAGATACGTGGCTGTGTAAAAGAAGAAGCGGTATGTGTTCATTCAGTCGTGTTCGTGGCATGATGTCGTCACTTTACACCACTTTAAAGTCTGTCTGCTGAGAGGGAAAAGGAATTAATTATAGGTTTTATGTATAAATCGTATTATTATATTACCAGGTATATATTTTTTTTCACTGGGGTCGACTGAAGCTTGTAATTCAGAATATCTGACCTACAGTGGATATAAAAAGTCTACACACCTCTATTAGAATTGCAGCGATGTAAAAAAA
>JAFFST010051035.1:337988-370214 GCA_022414735.1 Noturus placidus | reverse complement strand
TATTCGCAAATGGAAGAAACACAAAAGAACTGTCAATCTCCCTCGGCCTGGGGCTCCATGCAAGATCTCACCTCGTGGAGTTGCAATGATCATGAGAACAGTGAGGAATCAGCCCAGAACTACACAGGGAGGATCTTGTCAATGATCTCAGGGCAGCTGGGACCATAGTCACCAAGAAAACAATTGGTAACACACTACACCATGAAGGACTGAAATCCTGCAGCGCCCCTGCTCAACAAAGCACATATACATGTCCGTCTGAAGTTTGCCAATGATCATCTGAATGATTCAGAGGACAACTGGGTGAAAGTGTTGTGGTCAGATGAGACCAAAATGGAGCTCTTTGGCATCAACTCAACTCGCCGTGTTTGGAGGAGGAGGAATGCTGCCTATGACCCCAAGAACACCATCCCCACCGTCACACATGGAGGTGGAAACAGTATGCTTTGGGGGTGTTTTTCTGCTAAGAGGACAGGACAACTTCACCGCATCAAAGGGACGATGGACGGGGACATGTACCATCAAATCTTGTGTGAGAACCTCCTTCCCTCAGCCAGGGCATTGAAAATATCAAGTAATTACTAAGTCATTACCAAGTACTAAGTCATGTTTTGCAGAGGGGTCAAATACTTATTTCCCTCATTAAAATGCAAATCAATTTATAACATTTTTGACATGCGTTTTTTTTTCTGGATGTTTTTGTTGTTATTCTGTCTCTCACTGTTCAAATAAACCCACCATTAAAATTATAGACTGATCATTTCTTTGTTAGTGGGAAAACGTATAAAATCAGCAGGGGATCAAATACTTTTTTCCCCCACTGTGCCGTATACTGTCCTGTGAGGTGTGTCACTTGAGGTCCAATCATCAGCAGGTTCTTGTCAGAACCGATTCTGATATTAAACAAACCGTTTCGACACTGTTTAATCAGGGTACTTTTACTGTAGGAAGGTGCTGCCGGTGTTCCTTTTGGTAAGATGAAAGTTTTTCCCGCTGAACCGTTCCTTTAACACAGCCATCTCGTCCTTACAGGATTTATCAGTACCAGCAGTTCGGCTACTCGTTCTCGAGTGTTGAGCGACTTCTGCATGCCACAGGTGGAGACGGGTTACTGGCTCTGCTCAACCAGACGCTGGAGGAGGCCATGCTGGCTCAGGGTTTCTCTCAGGTCTTCATCAATGAAATCGTCTCCCCGATAGCACGTGCCAGTTATGTACAGAGCGTTCGCCTGCACGCCTTTGTCGGTACGTCTGAACAAACCAGGATACTTTTAAGAGTCTGCTTAATCATTAGGCAAGGATCGATCTGCTTAAGTGTTGCTGTAGTATTTGTAGTCTTTCCTAAAAGATGTTATTATCTAACAGTGTTTATAGCAAACAAATGAGCATACATTTCAAACCTTAAAGCTAAACACAGAGCTGAGGATCACGTATCTTTTCATTGTATAAGTGATGGAGGGGAAAAAACGTCCATAGTCCAGACGAAACACCACTGGACAGTAATTTCCCACTGTAATTTTTCTCCTGTGCAGGTTCTGTGTCCCTATCGTGCGCTGACTCGGGCCTCTGGGCTGTCGATGGAGGTAATAAGCGAGTCTGCTCTGGGCTTCTGTATCACAGCAAAGCCGAACTCATTCCAGCACGTGTGACCAACATCGCTCTCAAAACGAGGCCCTTGAAAAGCGGTACAGCGCTCGCTCTCTCTCTCTCTCTTTTTTTTCTTAAATAATAAAAACTATTTTTTATATCAGCTACTGAAAGAGATTCAGATTTTCTGCAAGACGTGGATAATTCAGCTGTCGAATATAGTGGCAGGAATTTTATTCGAGACATTTAGTGTCATCGGAGGCTTCATGGATTTCATTATCAAGTGACAAATATGTAAGATATAATAGAAATTCATAAACATCTGTAAAAGCGTGCCTTGTTTGTGTAGATGCTTCATTTTTGTTCTGGGGGTGTGCAAACTTTTGCACACAACTGTATCTTGAGATGGCAGATCACCCTGACGTCTCTCTTGCTGAACTTCTTTGTTTCTACAATCAGGCACCATGGCAAAATTTTACGAACTGAACTACGTCAGTGATTCTGGCTCCGCCCACACCCTTTACGACGTTGTGATTTTGGCCACGCCCCTCTACCAGGGTCTGTCCGATATCAGTTTCACGGGCTTCTCTCCTTCCCTGCCTTCACACTTATCCGGGCGCTACCACCATGTAGTGACTACGCTGGTCCTCGGACGTCTCAACGTGTCCTACCTGGACGCCAGCCGGAAACCGAGTGAGTTTTTCGCCTCTGACGTTTTGACGACCGATAACGAGAAACTGGGCATCTCTAGCTTGTGCTCCGTGGACCCTGTCCACATCACGCCAGGCTACTCGCGACCTCCGGCCAGCCAGACGGCAATGTGGAGGGTTTATTCTCCCGAGTCCCTGACTGACGAGCAGCTGAGCATGCTGTTCATCTCGCGAGAGCGCGTGGTGGAGAAGCCCTGGCTGGCGTGTCCGTTATACAGAGCGCCAGAGCGTCGAGCTCCATCCTTCATCCTCCACGACAACCTCTATTACCTTAGCCCCATCGAGTGGGCAGCGTCATCGATGGAGATGAGCGCACTCTCAGCACGTAACGCAGCACTGCTCGCCAACCATCGCTGGCACGGAGACACGTCAAAGGTGGATCAGGAGGACCTGTACTCTCGCCTCCGGGGGGAGCTGTAGAAACACTTTTATCAATGACAATCGGGAAATCTTCAGTCCACTGGCTGTTTGAGTGAATTTTGTGTGTGTGGTGTATTTAATTTATATAAAAGATTTACACTAATTTTTACAGCATCCAGGGAGGCTTTCCGTTATAATTACTTTGCAGTTGTTTTTCAGCACGTCATTAGTAGTTTCTTGGACTTTTAAATTGTTTGCCAATACTTGAGAAGTCTTTTAGGGATAAATTAACAGGAACAGTTCGACCAAACTAAATCAGTCCACCAAGACACTTGTAGTTTTTTGCGCAGAAACAATATACACTCTTTGTCCAAAAGTATGTGGACGCCGGACACCCCATATGCGGTTCTGCCCCAAACTGTTAGAAGATTGTATAGGATGTCTTTGTATATTCTATAGCAGGGGTGCACAATACGTCGATCGCAAAGGGAGTGCGGGTAGATCGCCATTCAAAAAAAAAAAAAAAGTTTGCGTTGATGTACAGGACAGCCAGTCTGAGATTTCGTCTTTTCTCTCACTACGCGTGTGATCAAATGCGCCAGCGTTAAATCCTAGTCTTTTAAAGACAAAGCCAAGCTCCCAGTGTGCACATTAATATCAGTCACCACGGACAGTGCGACCACTCTGAGCTCCTACACACTGACATGAGATGGCTCAGTAGGGGTAAATTCCTGCAGAGATTTGAGAGCTCTGTCCGGAGATAAGGGAGTTTCTTTTTGCTGTTAAACATGCATAATCTCCCAACTCAATGATGATCAGTGGCATTTTAACCGATCTGACCAACATGTTAAATGAGATTAATTTGGAGCTGCAAGGAAAAGACATAACCGTGGTCAATATGATCAGCTCAGTTAATGCCTTTAAACGGAAAATGCACCTTCTGTCCTCAAATCTGCAGCACCATGAACTTCCAGAACCTCGCGTCAGAGCTGGAGACGCAGTGGAAGGCTTGTGCGCAGTTTAACATTGCACTGCACGAATGAGATTGACAGCTGTCAGTCAGAGTTTCACAGACGCTTTCAAGACTTTGCTTTACTGGAGCCAGTCGCTACTATTATTTCAGTCTTGATTTGGTGTATATTAATATATATATTTAATGCAGCATCTATATATTTTTTTCTATTGGATTGACTGTGATGTGTTTAAAAGCTTGCACATGATTTCGGTCACATGACTTTTCCTAGACATTATTGACATTTGGACGAATCAGCATATAGCGCACTACGTAGGGTGGATAAACCGCGATTTCATTCTCTACATGGCGCACATATAAGGAGTAGACAGGTAAAGATGAAGGTAAAGACCTTTTAACCTTGTCACTTGGAGCTAGAAGAAATTTTCCCCACATCTCCTGTGTTGCTTCTGCTTTTATCGAAAAGTTAGCTAGAGTGGCGTTGTGAGATTTATGCATTTTTTTAGATACGTAAAATTAGTTTTTTCCTCTTTGAGATGTTTTGCTGTGATGTTAGGAATTCGTTTAAAAACAGTTACACAGCTAGACATTTGCAAACAGTCCGTTATAATCCACAGCATTCATATCCATGACGTTGGCATACCGAGGCCTCGTCTTTGAGAACATTTCTTTCCTCATTACCATCAAAGACTTTGATTCCGAAACTGTTAACTGTGACACCCCGAAGTGTAAATGTGCTGCCCTACTTCTTTATTATACTTCTGTATAGTCAGCGTTTATGGATTTAACAAGCGAAATACGGCCGTATGCTGTGAGGAGCAGCCATGTTGATTTGATGTCACTTGCTGAACTCGGACTTGAGGAGACCATCCAGAGTTCCTGAGGAGGAATTCAGAGTTGATGGGGTGGAAATTACGAGTTACGACCTTCAGTCGAATGCAGCATAATCCATGTTACCAGGCTGTGCTTTATTTTACCGTATTTAGATGCACTAATGCTCCGTTCGTAACCGGTGGTACATTATTAAGCAGTCTTTGAGACCCAATGTGAAAATTTTCCTGTCAAAAAATGCGAGTTCATGTAAAAATCATGAAAGGTTGCAGGTATCAAACCCGGCTTCCACTGGCGGTTCGTCTAATTAAAATTACTTTTAAAACTTGACGGCCTTCTTTAAAATAAATAAATCGAATAAAATTTATTGAACACGAATTTCTACCCAGGATAGTGGTCATATGACACTTTTGTCTTCTTAATATCCTTTTCTACAGTTGCAAAAAATAGCATTCGATGTTCACTGAACCGGTGCATTACCGCCAAAATCACAACACTGAATAAGATGCTGTACAGGTGGAACGTTGTTTCCCGATTTATTTGTGACTGATGTATGATGTAAGAACTTTCAGAGATATAACCTACCAGCACTGTTGTGTTCTCAAATCTGATTGGTCAGAAGGTGTTGATGGAATTTTCTAGAACAGCAGCTCTGATTGTATTTCCCACTGCAAGGCAAATCCCTTCTTCTAATACGTCTAATAATGTTTCTATAGTAACATGTTCTGATGTTCAAAGCACGCGTGATCACGTGCCGTGATGCGTCTTGTCCCGAACCTGCTGAAAATCTGAAGTAATTTTGAAAAATTGAAAGGTCCTCTGTATATTGCGGAGTTACTTTGATTTTGCGTTCATTTCTGCGATGGCAGAATCCTGGACACACTGAAAAAAACAGAATCATTGATTGTTGATCTTTTTCCCAGTTGTTTTTACCCTTAATGAGTTAAATGGCGGCTGTGGCTCAGTCGGTAGAGCGGGTTGTCCACTAATCCACTAATCGTAGGGTTGGTGGTTCGAATCCCGGCCCGGGTGATCCCATGCCGAAGTGTCCTTGGGCAAGACACTGAACCCTAAGTTGCCCCCGATGGCAAGCTAGCACCTTGCATGCAGCTCTGCTCCCATTGGTGTGTGAGTGTGTCTCATTTGTAAGTCGCTTTGGATAAAAGCGTCTGCTAAATGAATAAATGTAAATGACCACTACATCCTAAACGTCCATTAGAAAGATCAGTCTGACCACTGCTTTGAAATGATTGTTTTTCTAATGAACGAAAACTAAAACTTTAATGTATACATGTTCAAGTTTTGTAAAACTCCTTGTACAAATTTTCCAATCCGATTAGATCATTGTGCAAATTCCTAAAACATTTCTACAACGATATTTGTAGAGTGCTGCTGTGTTTTTTTTTTTTTTTTTCTTTTTCTAATGCAATTTAAGATTGATCTTACAGATCAGTCGTAATTTCATTTAACAAACATTCATGTTAATCTTTCACACTTTGTTTCTACTGAACTGAACACACGCACTGTATCAGTATGAAACAACGTTCAGTGTTAAAATGTGCAGAAAGATGCTGTTTGTGTTTTTATTTTAAATAAAAAAATAATAATTCACCTGGGAGTTTCTGCTCGGTTGACTTTAAGTTTTGAATTAAAAAACTTAAGAGTTTCTTAGAGTTAAGGAAGAAAGACGGTGAATAAAATTGTTCACTGTTTCCATACAATAAAACATTGACAGTCGTTTGTGGTGTGTGAGACGTCTGTATCTTTTATTTAATGAGTTTCGATACCGATGACGCACGACACTGTCTAGCATCTGTGACGTAAACCTGCATGTACAATCTACATTAATTTACTGTGTGGTGAACTGAAGAGGCGAGTGCACCAGCGTAGACCTCGACATGTGAAGGATCTGGAAAGATTCTGTATGGAGGAACGGTCTCATATCCCTTGTCATGTATTCTCCAACCTCATCAGGTATTCTAGGAGAAGACTCAGAGATGTTATCTTGCAAAGGGAGCTAGCACAAAGTTTTGACTAAAAGGGTGCCAATAATTATTGCACACCTATACTTAGCAAATTAATATTATTATTTTTTGATAAACCTATATTGTGTTCGCAGTCATCCATGACAGCAGAGTATTTTTGTGATTTTATTTATTTCAATTTTTTGGAACAAAAGGTCAAAAGGTTAAACGATACAGACAATTTTTCAAAGCCGCCTTTGCTCGTATTTACA
This sequence comes from Noturus placidus, assembly GCA_022414735.1. Lineage (NCBI taxonomy): Eukaryota > Metazoa > Chordata > Actinopteri > Siluriformes > Ictaluridae > Noturus > Noturus placidus. Next base: position 363,518 of record JAFFST010051035.1, on the reverse strand, counting down.
GAGGGTGCCAATATTAACGGAGGGCAGTGTAAATCACTTCTATAACTGTGTACTACAGTATATAGGCAAAACGTGCAGTTGTGTTACCAGGGAAATCGTTGTAGTTTGAACATGAAGTCTATTTTGTTGACGTTATCAACTGTTCACTGATGGAGACTTGAATGAATTGATCTTCAAGTCAAAGACAAAAAAATTAATAAATAAACCCCAGTTAAATATTTAAGTTTTAGCCTCTTCTTTTTTTTTTTTTTTTTTTTTTAATGTTTTAGATCATATTTATGCAGATATGTAGAAAATTCTAAAGGGTTCACAAAGTTTCAAGCACTGCTGAACTCAATTTCAGCGACACGCAAACTTCACTGTGGGTAAATTCACAAAAACAAAATAAACCTTTACAGTTTTTTTTTTTTTTTTTAATACAAGTATAGTATTGTCTCGCGATTTATTTATTTATTTATTTATTTATTTATTTATTTGCTTTATGCATGGTGCTGCTTTACTCTTAATGCTTGTATGTTTGGTCTGTGGCACAGACTTGTTAATCTTCAACTGCGATTTCAATGCTAAATATTCCACATAATAAAGATACAAATGAAATGGAAGTACAAAGCAGATTGACAGCGCTAGCTTTTGAAAGGTTTCATCAGAAATATTTGCATGAGCGTGTCTAAAACTCCTAGCGATGAATGTTTCCACTGACATCAGCGCTCCTCATCTCCATCCTCTTAACCCCGGGTCAGTGTTGATCATTTAGAAGTGTTCACTACAGAAAGGAAAGGACCTTCCCTTTTGGCAGTGCGCCATCCAAAACATCCCCTCTCTCCAAGCGCACACCAGTCTCCGGCCCACACCACAGCGAGACATGTGACCGGGACAATGGAGCTCGTTGAGCGCTGAGATAATGCCGCTCTGTGCTTGTGTCAGGTAGAGCAGGACGTGCCGTCTGTTCACACCCAGCATGTGATGCCCAGCGGTGCTATAATAACCCAGACTGAGCCATCCAGAGATCTAATAACAACCAAGATCATCACCACCATCGTACTACAGATATCCTTCATCCTGATCTACATCTAATCCCTCTGAGATGAGAGCCGCTGTGCCTGTCGTGCTCTTAGTGGTGCTCGCCGGGTGTCAGAGCGGTAAGACAACACCGATTCACGGTTATTTGTGTTCCTTAGTTAATGATTGATGAGCATATGAGAATAGAGAGCTGTAAGCATCTAATGTTGGAGTCACAAGTTTACATACATGAGTTTAACTGCTCAGGACAAACAAGGGACTCATGAACAACGATCACAAAACATAAACGGTATTAAGAATCAAACGTGTGTAACTTCTGAACTTCTGAACTGGTTCATGTGTGTAAATTCAGTTATTATTGTGTCTTGTGTACTATATGTAAACATCTGCTATGTGAAATAGTTTATTCAGGGCAGCAGTAAATAAATAAATAAACTAAATGCAATTTTAAAAAATTGTAAACATTTGTGCTGTGGAAGGGAAATCGAGTAAAGTTACAGTTTTCCTGTAACAGCGTTTTATTCCTCTCATACCACAGCAGTTTCTCAATTATAACAATCTTAGTGGTTAGCATGTCCGCCTCACACCTCCAGGGTCCGGGGTTCGAGTCCCGCCAGGGCCATGTGTGTGTGGAGTTTGCATGTTCTCCCCGTGCTGCGGGGGTTTCCTCCGGGTACTCCGGTTTCCTCCCCCAGTCCAAACACATGCATGGTAGGCTGATGGGCGTGTCTAAAGTGTCCGTAGTGTATGAATGTGTGTGTGAGTGTGTATGTGATTGTGCCCTGCGATGGACTGGCACCCTGTCCAGGGTGGTACCCCGCCTTGTGCCCGATGCCTCCTGGGATAGGCTCCAGGTCCCCCCATGACCCTGAAAAGGAGTAAGCGGTTGAAGATGGATGGATGGATGGATGGATGGAACAATCGTTATAATGTTTCGTTTTTGTTTTTTTTAAAGAATGATGCGTCATACTTTTTAAATACGTTTTTTAAAATCCGTTAATAATAATAATCTACTGACATGTCTCTCCAAATCATTTCGGGAAATACATGACCATACAAACATTCATATATTTAATTCATAAATGTTAAACTTTAAACATCACATCCAGTTTCTGATACAATTTCATCTTTACCTACATTTTGGGCCTAGGAAACCACAACGATACCTAAATTTTGCTTTAAAAAAAAAAAAGGAAGTGATTCTAGTTGACCAAAATGGCCGCCCTGATATGTTACAGTGTTGCTCATATCCTCCACTGTTAAAAAAAAAAAATGATTCCTCGAATAATTTTTTAGGCAATTAAGGGTTCTTCATTTCCAAAATGGTTCCTTTCTGAGAGGGTTCTGCATACAGACTAAAGAAAAACACTTTCCAGATTGAGCCTTTTTAATCTAATAATTTAAATTTTTAATACAGTCTAATTAAGGCTTCTGACTGTGTTTTCAAAGCGGGGGCCGCCAGGGGGCGCCAGACAATTCCTAATGGTAAATATGTAATGGTAAATATGTAAGATGTAATTATTAATAAAAAGGGGGATACAGTCATAAGTCTGCGTTTTAAAGACATCTTGCAAAAGGGGGGCCTCAGAAAAATGTTAAATAGTAAATGGCGCACTTATATAGCGCATTGATCAGTTTGGGAGGCCTTGCCCTGGAAAAGTTTGGGAACCACTGACCTAAGGAACGGTTCAAGACAGAAGTTCATTACTTGTATCTACGTCGGCGTCAATGATGAGAAAGCAAATGTCGGACATCTGTGATGTCGTGGCCGCCCGACTGCGTTAGAGTCACAGGAAAACATTCGATTCTTTCACCAAAACGTTTCTCTAAATTAATTTCGACTGTATTAAATAAGAGTAGTGTCTGTTGACGTTTATTTCCACTGCATTGTTTCGCTAGCGTATATGATGCTTATATTGTCTCATATCATCTATAGTAGACTTGCATATAAAATGCGAGATTGAATTGAACAGAACGTGAATGATTTTGTCATGGTGAACGGTGTTATTCGCAGTGTTTGGTGTGTCCCTGGAAGTTACTGCAAAGGAGGATGGGTCTGACGAGAGAGGTAATACCGTACATTAAAATAAATTTAAAAAAAAACACTTCACTCTTTTTATTGCTATAGATTCAAATCTAATAATGAGCACCATTCATTTATCTATATTTTCTTTTCTTCCCAGTGGAGATTAGTGACCTGCAGAAATCAGGTACATCATGATCATGAATGTTTTTCTGTCACACTGACTGAGAAGTCATTGCGCTTTATAGAGGCACATCTATAAACACTAACACACTAACAAAGTCCTGTTGCTGGAAAATGAGATTCTTTCAGTCTTCATGCTCTCCTAAGGGTGTGTAAACTTTGCGCGTTCATCTGCATGCGTACAGGTTTTGTGTACTCTCACTTCAGTCAAGGAAACGCTTTGAAATGAGCTTCATTACACTTTCTTTTTTCCAGATGAGACTGAGCCTGAAGCAGAATCAGAAGGTAATGAGTTATAAAGCTATATTTTAGCACCAACACTGCTATAAGTGAAGAATAAAACTTTTTACAAGTGATTTACCAGTGATTAAATTTTTTTTTTATCCATTTATAGTTACATTTAGTACACAACCTCTCTTTTTCTTCTCTTAGAGTTAATTAGACTATTTAAAAAAATGATGCATTTCATCATGGTACTGACAAACTGGAACTTCGTCTTATCCTGAAGACTTTCCTATGGCGGAAAACGTGCAGTTACAAAATACTAGCACTGGAGACTCCTTCCGTAAATGTTAAATAACATTGTGGGGCGGTTGTGGCGCAGTTGGTAGAGCGGGTTGTCCACTAACCGTAGGGTTGGCAGTTCGATTCCCGGCCCATGTGACTCCACATACCGAAGTGTCCTTGGGTAGTACACTGAACCCCAAGTTTCCCACGATGGCAAGTTAGCGCCTTGCATGCAGCTCTGCTACCATTGGTGTGTGTGTGTGTGTGTGTGTGTGAATGGGTGAATGAGACACAGTGTAAAGCGCTTTGGATAAAAGCGCTATATAAGTGCGCCATTTACCATTTATCTCCATTACCGAGAACCTCGCCATATTGATAATTTCATGTTTTTATTTGTCACATAACGACACGTGTTTTTAAACCTTTTAGTATTAAGATTAGATTACGTGACACGTCACTATAGAAACAATAAGTGCGTGATAAGTGTAAACAGAGCTGCTGTTACAGAAAATGAATCAGCACCTTCTGACCAACCAGAATCTGGCATTCAGCAGCGCTGTGGTATATGGAGTTATATCATGCTGTTCTAAGGATATTCACTTATTTAAATATTTCTTCATTGGCTTGCAGAGGAAAGAATGGCGCACGACAACTGCTTTGAGAGTGAGTTACACCCTTTATCTCTTAACGTCTGAGAATGAATATAAAACAATAAGCCTGGGTATAATTATTATTGTATTCAATTCTGTTGACTATAAGAAGATAGGTGAAGCTGTGCATAATAATGGAGTGTATAATAGTTTGGGGTTTGTTTTTTTCAGAGGCTGTAAGAGATCAACCTGAGGAGAGGTTTAACCCCACTGCGTCTTCAGTCAGTGAAGGTGAGACCGTGTGGAGTATAAACTCCCTCACAGCTACCAGATGGCCCTGAAACCAAAAGATATGAACTTGCGTTGAAAGGAGTCAGTTGAGGTGGTTCGGGCACCTGGTAAGGATGCCCCCTGGGCGCCTCCCTAGGGAGGTATTCCAGGCACATCCGACTGGGAGGAGACCTCGGGGAAGACCCAGGACTAGGTGGAAAGACTATATTTCCACACTGACCTGGGAACGCTCGGGATCCCCCAGTCAGAGCTGGTTAATGTTGCTCAAGAAAAGGAAGTTTGGGGTTCCTTGCTGGAGCTGCTACCCCCGCGACCCGATTACGGATAAGCGGTTGAGGATGGATGGATGGATGGATGGATGGATGAACTTAACTCTTTTTGTACCAGAAAGCAATGGAATTTCCGTGTGTTTTGGGGGGTGCCCGTGTTCAGCATTGTATTTATGTGAGATTAGTGGTGGCTCATATGAAAGTTCACTCTCAGGGCTTTAAGTGTGTGCAGGTTTTATTCTATTTATTTATTTATTTATAAGTATTTTTTTTTTTTAAACTAGCCTACTAGGGTTTAAATGTTATAATTATACTGTGGTAGTTGTATATAGTGTTTTACTATCGAAAAAGTTTTAGCCATGCTGTACGTTATATCTCTGCACCAGTGTTACTGTGAAGAGATGTGAATTGTTTGCCAATTCTAACCGCCCCCCTCCCCTCCCCTCCCCTTTCCCATCATCCTGCTCAGCAGCACGTAAACACACAATAGAGTCACGATACTCTAAGCACAGAAACCCAACAGTGTCCCGACTAGGGGTCGGCTGCACCAATAAGAATTAAATTAAGCACAGTTTAGATCTAATCTAGGATTCGTTGATCTGGGCTTTATTTTAAATCGAGTTGTGTTGCACCACTTCATTTTAAACACAGATTAACAAGTCAGGGATTCGAATTCTAACCTGCGATTGAAACCTCACATTTACGATTCGTTTTCTCCGTCATGATGGATTCGCCATCGAAAGACAACATTGCGGCGGTGCATGTGGATTTCATAAACGTGGAAATAGAAGAATTCTCCAGTGTAACTAAACAGCAACAAATGTAAGGGATTGTGAACTTTAAACTTTGGATTAAAAAAAAAAAATTTTTTCAACGGACGTTATTAACCGCTCATTCGCATAACCGATCCAGGTTGAGAAAAATCCGAATGAAAACGACAAATAAAAGAATCTGATTTTAAAGTGATGGAGCAACAAGATTATAGTTAATCCAGGTTTAGTGTGAAATGACATTGTGTGAGAGTGTGAGATTAACGTGACGGTTTAATGTAAGCCTGCTTACGATGCTTAACAAGGTTTAAAGTTTGGTGCAACCGCGTTATCAGATTTAATCTAGATTTAAGATTACTCCTGATTGGTGCAACCCACCTCTAGAAGTGATCAAATGATTTGTTTTCTACTGATTGAAAACATCCGTGTCTGGCGTACTGCTAGACCTCTGAAGACTTTCCATGAACTGTTTTGTACAGAAATAACACGAGACTCTGAGACTCAGAGTACCACAGAGACGAAGACTGAAGGTAAGACATCTTAACAGTAATACCCTCTACTGAATATACAGTACCTCACAAAAGTAAGTACACCCCTCAGATTTGTGTAAATATGTGATGATATCTTGTCATGTGACAACACTGAAGAAGTGACACTTTGCTACAATGTAAAGTAGTGAGTGTACGGCTTGTGTAACAGTGTCAATTTACTGTCCCCTCAAAATAACTCAACACACAGCCACTAATGTCTACAACAAAAGTGAGAATGTGTTAGTTGTGTGTTGGGAGTGTAACCAGGGATTCATTTGACAGATGGAGGAACTGCAGCGAGAGCACACGTGCAAGCACTGAGTCTGGGTAAGCTCAGTGTTTTTTTTTTTTTTTTTTTGTTTGTTTGTTTGTTTTTCTTTAGTAATAAAGTGTGTAAGAGATGTGAGATTTCTGTGACATCCTAAAACCACGATTTTATTTCCTCAGACATGGCGGAAGAAGACAGTGACGAAGGTGAGGAAGTGACGTGTAGTAATTACTCACAGCCACCAGAGGGCGAAAGTGTGTAACTGAAACTAAAGATAAGCATAAAAAAAAACTGATAAAACAGAAGGATTCAAACTTTGTCATGACATTTTCGCTGCATGTTTATATTATTTTATTTTATACATCTATAGCTTTATTTTATTTTATATAGCTTATCTTAGAAGAGATAACTCAAACGGAATTATGGAGGAAACAAAAGTGTAAGTTGGAAAGTAAAGGAAAGAGAGCATGTGACACTATTATCATTTTTACACCATCTTTGTAATAATGTGAATATTTTTTTATTGAGATAATTAAAGGAATTGAGGCGAGCACATCCTTTTTACTATTACGCCTCTTTTAGGACAAATCGATAAACGAGTCATTTTAATCTAAAGGAAATAAAATAAAAGTTAGTTATAGCGTGAACCTATGCAGTGTCCCAAGTTTAAGGATTTTTCATTAGTCTATTTTTTAAATAATTATTAGACTATTATACTATTAATAAGTCTAATAATACGACTATGATGATGATGATGATGATGATGATGATTAGACTTTGAAGAATCATCTTCTTTAAAACTTTTTCTTTTTTAAACCCAGTTTTCTCTCAGTGTAATTGTTGCTCATCTCTAAGAAAGTGTGAAAATGGACAAAATGACGATGATTATTTTACTCAGTAATAATATGTAATAATCTGTTATATAGCTGACTTAGGGAGAAGGAACTTAGTTTTATCACGTCATCATTTCTAATAAACTGAAAACATTTCCCACGGTGTACATTATATAACCCTGTATTCCTTCTCACATAGAGCTCGATCAATTTCATCAGCTCTTCATAAACTGTTACGAGATACAGGAGTAAATATGACCCTGATTTCTAATCAGTGCCAACTTCAGATAAACTCACTGATTACGCAACCAAACCGTGGTGATTATTAAAATCCAGCACTGGAAGCGAAATCTCACACAGCCGTCATTTTAATTGATTTTAACATGGGATTTCATTGTAAAAAAAATAATAAAAGAAAGAAAGAAAGAAAGAAAAAGGCTTATTATTTGATTACGTCTGTTAGTAATAAAATTAAAAAAAATTATGAATCCTGATGTCTTGCTGTTACAAATGAAATACTTGTGCTTTAAAGACCTGAGGCCTCCTGTAAACGTTACCTCTCACTGAGTGGAAGCTCTCCTTTTCTTCCGTCCTGTATAGATGTTGCAGATTTTTTTTATTAATAATAATAATAATAATAATAATAATAATAATAAGTTTTAGCAGTTTACTCTGCCGTGGCTGGATTTATCTGTTTACACACACCAGACTGATGGGTTTGTGAAATCGTTGACTGTGTTTCTGTTTTCAGAACGGTCTGACATCGAGCTGCTTAAACGTCTAGGTATGTACTGGGGGGGGGGGATACCATTCAGACCGAGATGGAAAGTTAAATGGATAATATATTAGATAAAGACCAGATGATGAAATTTCACCAAACATCCCAGTGAGGAATAAGACACTCAGGCATGTGCTGTTAGAGGAATATAATTAACAGCGCTATGGTGTCATGTGAAATCCCAGTGTTCCCCAGTGAGGAACTTGATTAGTATTCTGTAACAGCACAACTCGAACTGCTTTATTCCTCTTATACCGCCGTGATTTGGCAACGCTAACTTGTGCTACGTTTTATCCATTTATAGATACGTTTAAAGTTGTAGAACATCTACAAAACAACTTGGTGTCTTTCTGTATTTGTGAACGTTCGCCTCACACCTCCAGGGTCGGGGTTCGATTCACGCCACTGCCCCGTGTGTGAAGTTTGCATGTTCTCTTCATGTTGCAGGGGTTTCCTCACCCAGTCCAAAGACATGCATGGTAGGCTGATTGGTGTGTCCAAAGTGTCCGTAGTGTATGAATGGGTGTGTGAATGTATATGCGACTGTGCCCTGTGATGGATTCGCACCCTGTATAGGGTATACCCTGCCTTGTGCCGCATGCACTCTGGGATAGGCTCCAGGTCCCCCGTGACCCTGTACGATAAGCGGTATAGAAGATGGATGGATGGATCTTCACATCCTTAAAATGTTTTTGTGCTCATTGAGAGTTCCAGGGCAAAAAAACCCCTTGCATTATACTTAGTTGAGGTTTTATATCAAAACTTAAATCAAGGAAAAACAAATATCCTTTAACGTCCAATTATTCAAACATCCAAAGGCAGTTACACATCGTCAGGGATTTTAATTTAAGCACACAGACGGTGCTTTTATTGGCTCGGCGGTTTGTGTTGAGACCGTCGGAGAAGCTTTGTTTTATTGGGCCGCAGCATCAGACTGCAGTGCTTCTGTGAATGTGGGCCAGAAAACGAGGCCAATGCTCTCTCAGAGCCGCAGCGACACCACACCGCCCCGCTCGCCTTGATTTATATGTCCTGCACGGTCCTGGTTTATTTTGGGACTGAAGCTGCATTGTTACAGCATCAGCGAGGAGGAACAGAGCGAGCGAGGGGCCGCTGCGTCGAATCAATCATCTCATCCCTGACTGCTAAATTTTAAGCTGTAGCTTCACAGTTAGCTCCAAGTCTGATATTCTGTATTAATAATGAAATGTATTCACAGCAGGTGACACCAGCGTGGCTGAGGAATAAGAGGAGCATGTTTACACCTCGTGTACCTGCTGAAGAACCACATGAGGAACCCATTATACTTAATAAAGGAATAGTACTCATAACTACAGCCTCACTGTCTGTTCTGTATTATTAGAAATATTTTAAATTTAAGTATGTAGCATTAGCCGTACCTTTTATATTTTGTTGTTTTATTATAACCTATGTTACAGATGAATATTTACCAACAGTAACGTTTCTCTTGTTGAAACCATATAAAATTCTAATCTAATTAAGACTGAGCCGAAATCCTAAACGCTCTGACCCGGTCATCTAGCATTCACAATTTGACCCTTGTCAAAGTCACTCAGCTCCTTACACTTGCCCATTTTTCCTGCTTCCATCACATCAACTTCAAGAACTGGCTGTTCACGCACTGCCAAATAAATACATCCCACCCCTCAACAGGTGCCACTGTAATCAATGTTATTCACATCAGCGGTCAGTGGTTTTAATGTTATGGCTGATCAGGGTACAGCATTACAATTAATTAGAAATATGATCAATATTTTAATAATTAAAAAAAGTACTAAATGTTTTCTAGAGAAGATTCATAAAGAGCACTTCAACACCATGTGACAGGACTTACTGCAGACGTACATTAGGTGACTAAAATCCATTAAATGTGTATTTTCTTCACTTTCGAGTACATGTTATCAAAATTGAATAGCATGTGAAAAGCCAGCCCTAATAAACACCGGCTGATATTAATCTCACTGTATATTTCAACAGTAGAACTAGTTTTTGGTCTTCAGGTGGAAAACTTAGGATTGAAAAGATCCAATGCCTCCAGTAAATAAATATCATGGTACACGTTCGCTTAAAATAATTAAACAGACGGATTATAAATAGGTCTATATAAGGAAAGGTTTTAGGGTAAAAGTGTTTTCACATGCATCAAATTACAGGCAAAAGAAGTAGGCAGAAATATCAAGTCAATGAGGCAAATGTCCCAAAAAAACTTGTTTATTTTCCCCCTCTCCAATCTCTTTTTCTGCGTGTGTCCATGACAAAAAGAGTATATGTTTACAATATTACACACCAATAGTTTCTTTGGTACCTACAAAATCAATTAAATAAAAAAAATAAAATAAAAATAAAACAAACAGAATATTAAGGCAACTACAGCAAATCTACAAAAGGTCAAAACGCACAGCAGCGAAATCGCCAGTCGCTCACTGGCTTTTACAGCAGTAACTGCACGGCCACCATCAATCCAACAGGGGGCGCTAATAAAACAATCATAATAATAATAATAATAATAATAATAATAATAATAGGAAAAACTCTAGCTGGAGCTCCTTGCTTCATCAGAATGCCTAAACACCCCTATTTGAAAAAAAAAAAAAAAAAACCCAAAAAAAGTCAATCTCGTTGATTAGCGTGTTGAACTGCAGCATGCTAATCACTTTGTGTAGCGTGATTATTCCTTTAAAAAGGAGGATCTCGTAACTAATCCTGGTCTGCTGTGTACACACACTTCTTTAGAGAAGAACAGCAGTCATCTGATTTCTAAAGGTTTAAACATTCAAGCTGAAGCTTAGCAGGATTAGCATGTGATGCTAACGAGAAGCGCTGCACCGCCTGATCGGATGCCATCAAGTTTTACAGGAGAATATTAATGTGTTTGCAGCATGAATAAAAAAATTTTATTAAAAATTAAAAAGAAGTTTAACTTTTTCCATGTTTTACTTTCGAGGAGTTTACACACTGGTCCTGAAACTACCATCACCAAGATCCTGATTAACAGGAAGCGCCCCTTTTTCTCTTGGTCTCATTTACATAAATAGTTATGACTAGAGCAGAGCCAAAAACACGTCAATGGAATTTAATTATCAATTAAAAATAAAAAAAAAGGCCGTCTCAGTACGGTCACTTGTTTTATCGTGTGTTTCGTGCGAGAGTCTGAATCAATATCGCTGATTAATCAAAGCAAACTATGATGTGGAATAAGGCGGGGCTAATTTCACCTTCTGTTTAATACTCTAGCTGAAGACATCATCGCTCGAGTCACCTCAGTTCTAGTTACGCCATACACAATGACTCAACAATGACAGCTAGCATGTGATCAGTGGTGCCGCATTAATTCTGAGCAATATTAGCATGAAATAAAAGTAAGTGTACGTTATCGTTTCCCTCTGCACGTTGAGGTCATTATGAAAAGGCTGCTCAAATCAGACTGGTCATGTGCGAAGCCTCTGGCAGCCTAGTTACACTCGATCAGCGTTCAATGAGAGCGCCGCATGGCAACACAAAGCGCTTATCCAAACGGAGACTGGAAATGTTTAGCGGAGGTATCATTAATCCGACCAGACGGAGAGAGGGCTTACTCGCAGACACTGCTCTGTTTCGGAGTTTCACAGAGTTTAAATATAATAAAACCTTCAAGTTAAACAGAGCGTGATGGTCTAATTTACTTCGGTGGAAGTAATTAGGAATCTGATCATGACGTGGTATTTTAGAAAGCACACTTATTTTCCTTCATGTGACTACTGCTCAGATCATTACTTCCGTTTCAAGGACTGAACTGACCGAACAGCCTTCGCAATTATTTTATCACTCAAAAGAGATTGTATTGAAAGGTGGGACGATGTGCCTAAAAAAAAAAAAAAAAAGTGTTCAAAAATAAAATTAAAAAATAAAAAGTAAATTCCAATGAAACAGTAATGCTACGTTTAAACATCAACATGGACAAAACGTTTTAACATTTTACAAAAGAAACGATTCCAACATCCAATCATTTCATCTGTGCTGCAAAGTAACAACGGAGCCGATCTGCGTTCAGACGACGTAATTTAGTGCAAGATGGATATTATGTTACAAGCTCATATTTTCCAGCACTGTATTATTTTTTGATTGGGGGAAAAAAGAAAAAGCAGGCCGGGGAGGAGATCAGTGCGTATGAGAATCAATTAAGTAAACCGGAAGAATATATCTCTACACGAGCATTTGGCTGAAAAACACCAGTGACTGAAACTCAAACATTTTTTAATCATAAGGCTCGATACGGGCGATTCGCCGTACGTGAAATGTTAGTACGGGACGTGTCAGGACCTGCACGAGTACTTCTCACAGATACTCGACAGATCATTATAAGGAATGGAAAGAAAAACCAAACAGACGGGTGACCTCGTTGACATCTAAATACTGCTCTAGGCAGAGCACTGTCTCCGGGAATGATTCGTGACGAGGTGTGAGAGGAAGGCTAATAATACTGCACTGCAATTTGTTCTTTTTCAACCCCCCCCCCACCATCAACTGGAGGAGATTTTTTTTTTATAGTTACATATGTACATAATTACACTAAAAAAAAATATTTTGATCAACCATTTACAAAAAAATGAGTATGTATGTATGCATACATGGCAACAATTCATCTATTCAGAAAATGAAAAAGGAAATGGAAAAAATATGAAATTTTTTTTCCCCCATGCTCCCTTGGCATGCCATGGTAGGCATGCGTGCACGCACAGAGAACGCACGGATGAAGAGTCAACTCATGTCGCAAGCTAAGAAACACAAGCCTTAGTTAGAAAAAAAAACTAAAAATTCCTCAGATCCAGTGAAGATGGAAATTGGAGCTATGAGGATAGCGAGGCGAGAGAAGGTAGAACAGCTAGCTCTCTTGCGTTCTTAGCTGCGAACGGCGGAAGCTACACTACAGCAGGCTCTGAGGGTCGGAGGCTTTATAAAATGACGTAGGTGAAGAGAGCCATGATGGCGGCGCTGATGAGACCGGAGATGGGCACGGTCACGAACCAGGCCACGAAGATGTTGCGGAAAAGTCGCCAATCTACAGCTTTCCGGGAACGCAACCAACCCACGGCTACCACAGAACCCACCTGAGAGAGAGAGAGAGAGAGAGAGAGGGAAATTATACACTATAAAACAGTGTAAATTCATCCGGTGGCTACTTTTTGGTCAAATGAGATTACCCAAATGATTAACCATTCCTTCATTGATTTTTAGATTTATCTAATCTAATGTAACAAATCCAAGCTTATTTTTAATGACTAAAAAGACTAAACGCAATATTTATTCCATGTTTATCATCAAATTGTAAAGATGGTACAGATCTGATACAAACAAAAATAAATAAATAGTAGATCAGATATTGAAGGAAAAAAAAAAAAAACAATATTTACATATTATATACACTTCTTAATATTAGCAATGTGATTTTTGTGGGAAATCTGCAGTTAGCCATGTATTTCCCCCCTTGTTTTTAAGCTCAGACGCCTAGTCCTTCTTGTTAGTAATTCATATGACTGACATCCCCTTCAAACACACTTCAAAACAGTAAGGAAGCGATTGAAGGCTATTTCAGACGCCCGACCTTGGCCCTTTGGGATCAATTCCTAAATTGAATCGGTTCATCTCCTAATTCCATATAAACCCTACAAACGTTCAACAACTCATTTCGGAGATCTCGCTCTAACGAGAATCTCGCGGAGCATTGGATCTAGATCCATATCAGATGAGCTTGAAGGTACCTGTACAGGAAAAGAAAAATGTGGTATCGTACCATCTCTACCCTTGAGGTAAGTAAACTTCCATTTAAACAAAAGTAGTCCCCCTGACCTTCAGTAATATAAAAAAAACGGAGGTGAAGAGGGACTGGTGCAACCGTATCCTCTGCGCGTCACCATGTGAATGACTCGTGCTTTTATTATACTCCGTTCTGAGCAATTTGTATAAACCGGAATTAAATCGAACACCAAATCACAAGCAGCAGCGTAATCTGCTTTGGTGTGCGAACAAAATAAATACGTTTAAAAATAGAAAGGGTGTTTTATATTAATTATAAGAAAAGATAAGAAAATGTAAACGACAAAATAGGTTTTATAGGAAGGTTTTCTACAGACGGCACTACCACAAGACAGACTGGGTGACACACTTCCAGTGTGAACCCTGTAGTTATCCTCCTACACTGCAGTCTGGACTTCTCCACCCCATTCAAATGAACCTGTGCCATTGGCCTGCTTTGCATCAGCTCATGTTTGCATAGTGTGTTTGTGTGTGTGTGTGTACACACGTGCATCTCACTCGCTCACCTTGCAGTGGGTGGTAGAGATGGGCAGGCCGATGTTGGAGGCGACGACCACAGTGACCGCTGAAGCCAGCTCGATGCTGAACCCACTGTAATGACAACAAAACTGAGCTCAGAACAGCACAGAGTGGAGTAAAAACACTACACGGTGTGGTGACGTTCACCACGTCACGGTAATCACTGAAAAGTGCATTAGAGACAAAAATTTTAAAAAGCAGACATCGCTCAGAATGTAACAAACTCTGAAAAAAGTAAATAAGACAAAAAAAAAAAAAAAAAAAAAAAAAGTGTGAAAGAATAAAGATAGGCATGAAAATTAAAACGAAGGAAAAGAAAGCCAGGACGAAATTAAGAGCAGAAAAATGTGTTTAATAAATATTTTTTTAAAAAAGGAGCACAACAAAAAACAACAAGCAAGCAAAAATAAAGCAAGAAATAAAAAAAAAAAGATGGAAATAGAAGGGGGGGGGGGGATAGCACAGAAAGATAGACAGGAAAAAAGACCAAGACAGGAAAGTAAGCATGGAAAAAAAAGGCTACAGAAAAAAAAATAAATAAATAGCGCAAGAAACAAAAACCAGGGCAAAATGATCAACAGTACACAGAAGTTCACACACACACCTGGAGGGGGTGATGGGAGTAAGGTCTTTGCCCATGGTCTGGATGACTCTGCGGCCCCAAACCCACAATCCGATGCAGATGCCCACGCCTCCATACAGCAGCAACCAGAGAGGGGTCGGAGCGGTGGACTCCACAGAACCACTCTGATAAACCAGCCACAGCGCCACCAATGGACCGATAGCGTTACTGCATGAGGCGAGAGCGCACAGGTTAAAGTACATGATCCTGAAGGAAGGTTTTCAGTGCAAATATGCATGTATTTCTTTACAGTCCTGATGACATTATGTGACTGGAACACAAACGTAAGTGTTTTTCATTACAGTGGAACGCATGAACTTGAGCAACAATAAGAAAGTTTATAAATTAAAAAAAAGAAAAAACTCAAAGTTCACCATTTTGCTAAAAAAAAAAAATGAATTGCGACAAACATTTTACACAAAGTGAAAACACCTGGTCCCATTTAAAATTCACAATCAACTAAATTTTTTTCAGTAATTACACAACTGCCTAAGAATAATGATGAGTCACTCATTCATGATGAGTCAACTCAAAGCAACAATAAAAAAAAATAATTTTTTTTAAACTAAACAGACCAGATAAATCCGGAGTCTGATTTGCATTCAGCGGGTTAGACACGAGGCTCTCGTACCTGACGTCATTTCCACCGTGAGCAAAGGAGCCAAAGCAGGCAGTGAGAATCTGCAGGAACTGGAACAGTGTGGAAACTTCCGGTTTATCCGCATCGGCCCTGTCCTCCACGATCGAGCTGCTGTTGCTTCCTCGGTCCTCCTCGGGCATCTCCAAGTTCACTTCTCCGTCTCCGAGGCCATCTTCGGGGGTGCCGTGCTCGGCCACAGCGTTGCAGTAGCTCGTGTAGCTGTCCATGCGGACCCTCTTGCGCTCCGGCACCTTGTCCCCATCCTCAGAGGCACGGAAATCACAGTCTCGGGGCTTGAACTCACCGTGGAGGCCGATGATGGCCATGGTGTAGGAGGTGTAGCTGTTGTTGCGGCGGATGGGCCGGTCTCCGCCCTCGCCCATGCAGTCACCCACTTTGGCCAGGTGCAGCTTGTGCAGCAGGTCCTTGTAGAGACCAGAGTCTTTGTGGACAGTGTGGTACTGACTGTAGCCATTGCTGGGGGCGTGGGTGGGGCCGTTGTTGAATTGAACGTGTGCCGATTTGGGCGCTAGAAACAAAAGGATTAAACTAAATATTCATTTTGTCAGCTTATTTTAAAGCAAGATTGAGATCATTTAACACTAATAAATTTAGTTTGGTACATTAAATATCAGAATTTTCACAGATTTTATCGTCGTCATTTCCTCTTCCTCAAAACTCACCGCTCCCGTTGCTGATTTCACCCTCTTTTGGTTCGGCGTCATCAGAGTCTCCGATGTCAAAGGTGACCCTACGTTCTTCACAAGGAGCTGGCATTGGAGGTGCGCTGGGGGACAGGGTAGGTGTGGTCTCCTGAGGAACAGATTTGAGGATGGGACCGCGTGTCTCAGTCATCTCCCTCTTCTCCATTAGGGGGCTCTCTGAGGGGCTGGAAGACTTGAGCTCACCTATAGAGAGGAGGTAGGAGGGAAAGATGATCACACATTCCTGATCAAACACGCAGAGATTTTTACACACACTATTTTTACCCCCCCCCCCACACACAGATTTCTTACACCAAATTCCCTCCATTATATAGAAGTAGGAAACCTGTACAGAAAACGGCACACTGTTCCCAATTCCTCCTGTATTTGTCAGTCCATTCATTAGTATTAACCGATTTAATTTTTCTGCGTGTTGTTTTATTACTAAAGTTAAGATCAGACATTAACAAGGAGTATTAAACTAATGTAGGTATTAAAGTTAAACAGATTTTAAATGATCCCTTCCTCCTTTCCCTAAGACTCTAATCCTGTGCTGGAATCCGTTCTCGAGTCAGTGTTTGCTTGTCGTGTTGCTTTAACCGATAATCAAGGCCGGTCAAACAGGCTGACGTTAACTCCAGTCCAACATCCCAGAGGCCCGTGATAGACGCGGTCAAACGGTTTAACGCGCCGCTTTAGCCTGCAGACACGTCAACGTAGAACCTTAGCAGGGTTAGTGTCCATCGCGAAGAACGGTTACTCTAATCCACTAGGCAAAGACCAATTACTGGATGACTCTGACCCAGTGACATCGCTGACCCATTCCTTATGCAAGCTGTCCAACAGAACGGCAGAGCAACAAGTGTTTTCAACATCCTAAAGCAATAGCTCTAGGATTTTCAGAGCTTACGTGATTGAAAAGGATACGTCAGTGGCCTGTTAGTCACGTGAACATGTCCAGATGCCACGTCAGTGCGGATTGGAAACACATTAAATAATTTCAAAAAAATCACTGAAGAAGTGTTTAAGAGGAGTTCATCAAGATCGGTTTAATCATAAAAACATATCATGCAACAGCAACGTGGTAATATTTGGCTCAAGTAGGACAAAGGTCATGTTTATGGTGAGAACACTCAAATTAATAAATAAGCGAGTTCTACAATTATAGAATTAAAAATGGACTGCAATGCCTGTAAATTCTGCTCGGCCACGATTATTTTGTAAACAAGAAAACTGTGTGGGATGAAATAATTAACACCTCGAATACTAGTTTGAAGCAAACAACGTCACCACCACCGAATACAATCTTCAGAGAAATATCTCGCAACTTTACTCACGTTCGATCTTCTTCTTGAGGAAGGGGCAAACGGCAAACCAGACGATGAGTCCAACGAGGACGGCACATCCGAGAGAGATAAGAAGGGATCCCCACCAGGGCAGTTTATCAAATCCCAGCACTGCACGTCCAGCGTCAGAGAGAGAGAAAGGGGACAATAGAAAGGGACAATGGGGAAATGGACAGAGAGACGAAAGGTGGTTTTGAGACAAAAAGGCAGCACGTGCTACCGGAACAGATTTCTCAAAAGGTCTCATTCAAGGGTGGGATTTAATTATATAATACTGACTGTTAGTACCAAGGAACAAGCAAAAAAAAAAAAAAACAAACAAACCACACACACAATTGGGGGTGGGGTAGAGGGTCAGAGAGAGTAATGGAAAGACTGGCACATATTTAGGAATCCCATGTATCTGGTTAAAAAAATGTTGATTCTGTATTGATGCACTTTGTTGTACTCTGGAAAGTGTATGAGAATCAATAAAAATTGTTATCAAAAAAAGAGGGGGGGGGGGGGGAATCCCATGATGCCGATGCGGTTATTATTTTTTTTAAACAGAAGACGATTAAAAACTAGATAGCGAGTTCAAATTACTGTAAAAGCCACCAGCGTCATCTGCAACCAGGCGGCAAAAGTGACAGTTAGGTATGAAATGCAAGCATCTGTCTCGCTCGTGCAACCACCAAGGAGACAACCAAACGTGAACAGCAAAATGCCAAAGTGGCACTCCGTTGTTAAAGATATACACCAAGGACGTCTTGCTAAAAATGCTTCTGCAGGGTTACAGCTCACCATGCGTCTCCTGATCAGGACAGAAAGCACGAGTGGATCGGCAGAGATACCCAAATATCATCCTCGGGGATGAACGCCGAATTAAAAAGGAACCGGTACAGCCAGGTTAAAAGATCAATGCTAATGTTAGATGCAGTTGCAATCTCTTCGATTGAGGCTTTTAACTGTATAAAAGAACCTGCCACCTGAATACATTTATTTTTTAAATAAATGAAAGCGTCCCTACTTTTTAAGCCAAGTCACTTCCGTGCCAAGACTGCAGAACACAAACGTGACCAGCATACTGCGATACTCGGAAGATAAACGCTGGCACAGGAGGAGCCAGTTCGACTAAACTCTGCAAATAAATAAATTTTTATTTCTATCTATCTATCTCTCAGATAGATAGATAGATAGATAGATAGATAGAAATACACACATATATAAAAAATAAATCAGCAAAGGTATGGTTAGAATGGAAGGGGGGAAAAAAACATCAGAATGAAAGAGGACAAGCAGAGAGGGGTGGAGGTGAACGCGTGTGGAAATGTTCTAGACGAGACCGGTTGAAGCGAGCATGTGGCTCCCTGCGCTGACTCACGTGCTCCTGGAGCATGCTGCGGCGACGTGCTCCACTTACACCAGGCAAAGAGAAAGGACTGCCTGCAGGGGGTGGTGTTTATTTTTTTTAAGGTAGAGTAAAGGTAGAATGCCTCCCTCTTTACTCATTGCCTCGTGGAAAATTCTTAACACGTGTGTGAAAACAGTGGGAGGAAGGCAGGATGGCATCAGCTGACCAAAAATAAATATTATAAGCTCAAATTTGAGACTTTGGGAACGAGGGCTAGTTGTTTTCTCTGGGGGTGGGGGTAATGTTTAGAGTGTACTAGGGGAAAATAAATTAAAGAACAAAAAAAAGGAAACAGGAAGGTATGTACGGTCATAAGATGAGAATGAACTATTACAAAAACAAGAGACGCCTCAACCACGCTGTGGGATAAAGTGCAGCTCAACTTAAATACCACTTTCACAAACTATAAAACCCCAAATAAACCACGGCTTCTATTACACAATAACGAGCTGTTTTCAGAGACGGTGGAGCGCCACTCTTTATTGCCGTGACTGTCTGATGACTATTTATGATTCAGTCAGGGGAAAGGGATGGTCATTTTAGCTTTGTGGGAATGTGTAATCTGGTATAAAAAAAAAAAGTGTTTGTTACAGAAGTTGTATTTACTACTAAAGCCAGGCGTTAACGTTTATTTATTTATTTTTTAAAGATAAGCAAATCTTATCTGAAAGTCTACTAACACAGTGGCATTTCTCAACGAGTTTATCAACAGGAAGTTGTAAATCTCGTCAACTAAAACAAATTTATAATCTGACCATCCCATAGTTCCTCGTTAAATCAGAAGAAATGTTTTGTCTGTTTTTTTTTTTAAACAGGGTTTTGGAGTGAAGCGAGTCATTTTGTAATGTTCCTTCTGGATATTTCCTCATCATGTAAATGTTGATTGAAAGGAATGCTGCTCTACTTGTCAAACATCAGAAGCCACAAGAGCTTTGTTTGCTTGCCAAACTTCCCAATACTTAACATGAAAAATTGTGAAATCTACCACTCATGTAATTATCGCTGAGTAATGGAACATGAGGACGGGTTCCCTTTTGACTCCGGTTCCGTTCAAGGTTTCTTCCTCATATCGTCTCAGGGAGGTTTTCCTCGACACCATCCCATCTGGCTCTCTCATTAGGGACCAATTTAAAATCCATCCTGAATGTATGTCTTTCTGTAAAGCGGCTTTGGGACAACGTCCACTGATAAAAGCGCTATACAAATAAAACTGAACATAATATCATCGAGAAACTTCAGACATTTTTATTTTAAATAAACTACTAAAACTGACTGGAAGCCATGCATTCAATGTTAAAATGTTGTACTGAAACCCTGTATGGCAAGGACTATAACCCTTTTAATGCCTTGTTAAATGCGACAATAAGAACAGCAGCTGGCGGAGTCGTTTTACAAATAAACCGTGTGATCAAATAACCTGTAAATTCAGTTACGTCGTGGCTAGAAGTCATGTGCGTAGCAATTTGGAAATTGCAAGACATTACACACAATGGAGAAGACACAGGACACTAATCAGCCTATTAATTTCAGAGAACAAAGAGTAAGTTTTCTTTGTGCCTCTTAAGCGAGCCTTATTTTCCCCCTCTTTATGATTCCTTGGTAACCATGGAATCATGTTGGCTTTTAATTTGTACTGCAGTTCCCAAGGTGATACAAGTGAAATATTACATTGTACAATACTGCATCTTCTACGGTGTTATAATTGTCTTGCCAGTCGTCTGGTGCATGGTGACCAGATTAGGTGACACTAAACCATTCTAACTGAACACGAGGTCAGTCACCTCTTTTCAGTTTACTTTACAGTCCCAGGTCACGCTGATGTTACATGGGCGAAGTATGAAAGCTTAATGTTTTTTTAAAAAGGCTAGTGGTCGAGTGAAATCCGAGAGGGCGCCGCAAACGAAAACATGCAAACAGGTTGAGTCAGGCTGCGAGTGAGCGAGCCATGTTACCATATTCACATGAAGCACAAACAAGCTTAAGAGCCACGTGAGCCGCCCAGACTCGATTCGTGCCCCTCTACGGGATCGTTTACGATTTTGCATAACAAAAGAAAGGATGGTGCGCGTGGGGAGAACTTTCCATGCAGAACTATGGCTGTCGAATCCAGGCTTGCAGGGCTGAGGGGGTTATTTCAGTTAGGATTCCCATCAAATTTTCCAACAGCAGTGCAGCAGATTCCAGCGCGTGCTTTTTAACAGTAAACGAGTTTTAAAATAAATACCAGAAGTGGCCGGGACGTGTTGAGAAACGAGACGAGGAAGTGCTTTCCCTTTACTACCTACTGCATTTTTATAAGTTTGAACTAGACGACCACTTCAAGCTCACCGACAGTAGTGAAATGCCTCATAAGCAGATGCTACACTCCTAACCAGGTCATTTGCATTAAGCTTCGAGAACATTCCTCACGCCCCAGCTTACAGGGCCTTGACACAACACATTAGAGAGTGGTGGAAACGATGGCAGGGCTTTAAGTCTTAGCAAGCGATGGGATGTGTTTTCTACATATCTCCCATTTGTGTTCGGTCTGTTGAATTTAGATGAAAAGCCTGTATAGTGGAATGATCATGGCAGTTGTTTAGCACCTAAAGGAATCAGGTGTGTGTCCTTTGCCCCTTGTTAGAGCCCATGATCCCTATAAATCTCAGGCTCAACCCAAATCTAGCCAATGCCTTTTTTTCTTTCTTTTAAAAGCACCAAGCTTGAGTCCAGGCTGAACCCAAGTAAACTGAGCCTAGAGGGCATGTTCTCATGAAGGAAGGTATACTGCTCCTGAAGCAAACGACACATTGAATTCAGCAAAACAAGGCCAAAGCTCAGGGGCTAATCTGGTTCCATTATAGGAGACTACATGGGTCGAGACCAGAGCAGGAATCTTTGTCCAACTTCATGTATGTGTGAGGGGGGACGACGAACTGTCTAGTTAAAATGAGATGAAATTAGAGAGATCACAAAGCAAGAGGACGTGTCCAGGACTTTGTGACATTTTTTTTAACCCATCCATCTTCAGTCTTCTCATTTCAAACCGTATCACATCAATTGCACATGCATTTGAAAGATTTTGATTGGTCGTCCTCTTCTTTTAGATGTTAAGCTCCGACTAGCTGTTCAACAAGTATTAATTCATTCTCATCTAACATATAAAAGACTTTCTATATCCTTGTGCAGGCTGACTGATTAGAGAGAGAGAGAGATATAGAGAGATGTTGGGCCTTGTGGTGTATGTGCATATGTTGCACCGACCCATGCCTAATAAGAGTACATACACTGTACGCACTCCTATCTGTGCATCTTGTCATACTCTGGCCTGTAGCCTTCATATACGGCCCAGGCCAGCTGATTTCTTGCATTGTTGATCCCTGCAGGTAGAAGAAAACAAGAAGGAGCAAAAAAAAAAAAAAAAAAAAAAAAGCGCTCATTTAATAAGATTTCCAAAAAATGTTATGCATAAAAAGTATGCACAGCAAAAAAAAAAAAAAGGAAGCTACTATGGTGAAGATTCAGTTCGAGGGACGACAAGTGTACTCCATAGATTTTTTTTTCTTTCCTCTGTGTTCAACAAGGACAGAAATCCTGATACAGAAATGAGGAATACCACAAGAAAAGAAAAGAAAAAAAAGAAAAACAGCAAAATCACATCCATCGAGCTTCCACCCATCGAGTTAATGATCTTAACGACGTACACGCATAATGTTGTGTCACTGCCTGTTAGTCCTCGAGTTGAAGGAAATTACCTAGTCATAAAGAAAGATGCATGTGACAAGAGAATGATACTCACTCGGTGCGCCTGAAAACATGATGGAGAACAGGTTGATTCCCATAGTGACAGCATAGAAGACAGGCAACGCCCTGAGTCCGTTGGGAACAGGATCCTTCTATAAACACGAAATCGACGAGAGAGAGAATTAAAAAAAAATCACCCACACTTAACACAAAGTGCAGCCTTATCTGTATAATCGCACATAACCAGCAGGCTTCAGACGCAAGCGCCAGTATAACCTGCACAAAAAAAGATGTCCATTTGGTCTAGGACGTGCTCGCTGTGGCACCTCGCCTTGGACATTACATTAATTCAACCTTCGACACAACATCGCAGAGGGAGAGGTTTCCGGTTCTTACCTTCTGCAAGATAAACATGCGGACAAAGTAGAAGAGAACAGCAGACATCAAGCCGGAGAGGAGCGGGGAGAGGAACCATGACGCAACTGTAAGAAAGGAGAAGAAGATGAAGAAAAGGGAAAAACACATGAATATAGGGCAGAGTACAGTTAATGAGAGAAATGAAATAGACCTGAATGAAAGGAACACTCATTAATCAAGCAAAATTTTCAAACCTCACTTTTTAACACAAGTTTAAGGGCATTATTCACTCAGATGAGACTATTTCAGTCGATGAAAGCACATCGACCTGGCACGAATTTGTAGTTACCGACTGTTACGCAGCTCACATGGAGCACGGATACTGCCAAACAGTCACAAACGTCAATAACTCAGAGCAACTTGTTCGAAAGTCGCATTAAAAAAACCTCCATAAGAAAAGCTTTAGCAATGGAAACGGGTGTGTCCGGATCACGCGGGAACCTCGCGATGTTCGAGTGTGATGCTAAAAAATTCTAAAAATCATCCAGTAACTCGCTTTAAACTTCTTCCATTAAAAGCAAATTCCTATTGTGTTTGTTTTACAGTGCAAAACATGACTTTTTTGCCAGTGGGGTTCTTAATGTAGTTATTAAGACTTAAATATATTGTTAAATTCACTCTGAGATGTAGTCATCACTCGGATTTACAATCAATTCATTAGTGACATGCTGCAACGCATCGGTACTTGAATGTGCTTGATTATAAATACCTTTTTCAACCTGATCCAATCATACATACACACACACACACACACACACACACACACACACCCCAGATTTGTAAAGACCTGGTGTTCTGATTTAGACAGACTCACCGATTCGCAGAAGCTCAAGCCATCGGACTCCCTGCTGGCCTCTCGCCACCAGTGAATAGCCGATAGTAGCTCCCACGATGCAGTGTGTCCCAGAAATGGGCAGTTTGAGGAACGAAGCCACCAACTGCCACACAGCAGAGCCTTTAAGAAGGGGGGGGTGGGAGCATACCTTTAAAAAGCATCACTGTAAAATATGCAAGATTTTTTGTTTTTTTGCTCAACCAGATAAACATTTAACAAACAGGCCACTTACCGAACATAGCGCTGACCGAGCCGGCCATGAGAACGTGCTCTGAGCCGTTGTACATGTTCACATCGATGATCCCTTTCCGTATCGTCTCGCTGACTTTGGCTCCAAGTAGCACCGATCCCAGGGTCTCAAAGACGGAAGCAAGGATGCATGCGACCTTTAGGGTGACCACGCCGGAGCCCACGGCTGTGCCGAACGAGTTGGCGACGTCGTTAGCGCCCACAGAAAAGGCCAAGATAAAGGCTATGATGAAACCGACGATCAGGAGCCACATGTAGTCGGTCATCGGGCCCTGCGCGGCTAGCGCCATGGCCGTGCTCATCAGTGTTATCGTAGCGAACGTTGTCGACACCATCATGTGCAATAGCTTTTCGATTCTTCTCTTTCAAGTTTAAAACAGCTTCACAATCTTACAGGGTAAATAACAAAAATAACCTGAATAATATAGGCCCTTCTTTTAATAAGCAGCACGTTAGAATTGTTTAAATAACTGAGGTACTAGTGTTTCTAAAGATAGTTTTTTCGTGTTTGTTTTTTTTTTTTCGGAAATTCCCCAAACCGCCCTCTGCTAATACAGCAATTTAGAGCAAATCCAGACACAAGTGAGAGAATCTGCACTGCTGCAAGTTGTAAACTGGTGTGTAACGCCGATGGAGAGGGTGGCGTGAGGGGGCTATTGCTATCCTCTGAATATACTAGTGCTGCTACAATGTGTTTTAGTTTGGCCGATTAGGCAGACGGAACAGACATCCATTGTGCAACGGACAGGAGGGATGAATGGAAGCTCATTCCTGAAAAAGAAACAAAGAGGAGAAAAAACAATCAGGGAATGTTTCCCAGTGTTACATAACAGTTTACAGATCAAAAATAAATAAATAAAAGCTGCACAGTGCTTATTAATACTAGTGTGATCAAAGCATCATGTGTACTTGACATGTGATTATGATGGTATACACAGCTATTATTAATGATCTTGAAGAAACATCACAAAAACAACAGAGGATACATGTTAACTTTCATACTGCAGTTTTCATGCACTACTTCCTCCTTTCATACGCAGGACAACCTTGACATAATAAATTGTCTAATCAGACACCACAATACAGCGTTACTGTGTAAACAAACAGCGTTTCACTGCGGTAATGTTCCCGCGTTTCTACTCCTCAGTGATCAGCTCTGTTAGAGTATTCCTTAGACACTTTACAGAAGTCATCATCATCACAACC
>JAFFST010051035.1:306497-336453 GCA_022414735.1 Noturus placidus | reverse complement strand
GTGTCTTGCCCAAGGACACTTCGGCATGTGGAGTCACCCGGGCCGGGATTCGAACCGCCAACCCCACGGTTAGTGGATTAGTGGACAACCCGCTCTACCGACTGAGACACAGCCGCCCCACACTTGCATTTTAATCACCAGGTTCATCATGTCCTCCCTTTTTAATTAACACATTTGCGAGATTAAACACATGCAGCCGAAAGCCTGACAAAGACAAGAGACACTCAACAACCCAGCCAATATCTATAAAAAAAAAAAAAAAAACTCAATAACAAAACTACAGGACAAAATGAAACGCTGTCAAAGTACACGTACAAAGCATAAAAAGTAAAGACGAGACAGGATGTTTTGCGTGAGGTTTTAAACGCTCCATGATTAACTTGTGCCTGGACTCTCGACACTAATAACTTGATCCTGATTCATAATCCAATTAAGGGTTCCGTTAAAATGGCCAGAAATTTCATCCAAGTTTTTACAGGATGGGTTTGTGGATGAAACCTTGGTCCTGGAGAATCCGGTGTCCTTTGTATTTTATATATCGGGACTGGGACGGAACCACCAGTAGGTCTAGACTTATATTCGTGATCAGACATGGACTAATCACAGTCCTTAAAAACCACAAGCCTACAAAATAGGTTTCAATCTATGTGAATAAACAGGACAACTTCCCCAGATACAATCATGAACTTGGGACACTGCTAGAAAAATCACATGCCTATAGGTTACACATCACCACCACTGAAACGTTATCAATACATTGCAGCCTAACAGGTGGGGTCTCAGTCGGTGCTATATTTATATCTCAAATGATAAAAACTGCAGCTCAATATTGGCCCACAGCCAGGTCCTCCTGTTCACTTCCGCTTAATGCAAGCTAGTCGTCTGACGTCACCAACCCCCCCCCACTCCACCTTCTTCTGCTGTTCTTTTTGTTGTTGTTGTTGTTGTTTTAATTCCCATTTACTACTTCAAAAGAGAACATACGACAACATATGACACCATGTCGTCGCTCGATAATCCAAATTATAATCCTAGTTTACCTCCGAGCGAACTGCGGCGCGAGACCGGCTCAGAACCAACGCCATTCTTTTCACAAAGGCTAGTTTGGTTTTTAAACATCGAATTTCCTTTCCCTCTCCACTCGAAACCCCGATTTAAAGTAACTTCTAATCGTATTACGGGAACATGGACATCGTTTTCGCTCGATATCTTTCAAGCGCACGATAAATCGGTGATCGGAATTCCAGCCCCTTTCTCAACGAGTCGGATCAATTGAATCATCCCACCGGAAAGAATCGACTCGTTAATCTAAAAAGATGCAACGCGTTCTCCAGCAGTTCCACCGGTTACTACAAAATGTTCAATGCGTGCTTGCTTGATGGTGCTCGAGCACATCGATCGGTGTGCATGTACGCCTCTATCGTATTCGTTTTGAGAAAAAAAAAAAAATAAATAAAAAATACCTTGCTGGATGGACATGGTCACGATGTTCACCTAGGAGAGTCGGCTCGAAGTGTCGACTCGTTCGCGACCACACATTGAAAGCAACGAATCGCTAGCTCAGACTTGCACCTTAATACCGGGACGTTTTGGAACGAAGGAAATAGCATTGTTTAACATTAAAACGAAGTACTTTGATCATTTAAACGATTTGAAAGTAGATATACTTTGATGTTATGTGGCAAGACGGGACCGGCGTTCACGTTCGACACGTGTGACATTGACTCCAGCTAAAAAGGAAACGATTTGGGACAGACAGACTCGCCTCGAGACACACCGTCGCACAAACTGCGACGTAATAAAGTACAAACATGTATTATTTTTAAATTCTCACCAAATAATTGTCATGTAAATGACCCTTGACACGTTTGAGTTTCCTACAAGTACGTAGGCGCGGTTAGCTAGTTCGGATTAGCCTAGCACGCGCCAATAACAACCCATCAACAACAACAAAAAAACATTCAGGATCACGAATTAAATCTAAATACAATTTCAGTCCAAGCAGACAAATCAATAACATCATTTTAGACAAAACAAATGGATCTTACCACGTTAAAAGACTTCTCTTCGTTTGTTTTTTTTTTCTCCCCCCGCCTTCCGACAAACAGAGCGCGCGCCTAACGTTTAGTGTGCGCGCGCTACGGATTTCAAAATTAAACGAATAAGTGGTTTTTAAAAAAACTACACGGAATAAATTCGGTTTCACACCTACAACCGATAAAAGTCGGAAATACTAATACAATAGTAGACGCTTTACCGCTCAATTACTTTTAAACGGCTGAAATCAGTCTAAAATGTAAAAAAAAAAAAAATTCGGAATTATTAGGAAGACCGCTCAGCTGTGTTCTTATAAGGGCTCTCTCTCTCTTCCACGCGCTTCACGAAGGCGGAAGTCTTTCTTTCCTTTGATTGATGTCACGCTCACGCCTGAAAACCCCGCCCCATTTTCCTTATATGGAGAAGAAGAAGAAAAAAAAAAAACCCCGCAGTCGCACTGGACTAAACTGGTTCCAAGCTAGCTAGGCTCTGAAATGCTCTACGCAGTTATCTCTAAATACTTCGAATTACTTTGTCTTTAATTGTACTTTTTAAATCCAGAATGTATTGAATTACGTTATTTCATCCCATAAAATAATCTCTCTATCTATCTGTCTGTCTGTCTGTCGTCCAATCCTTTTCAAACCTAGCACACTTGGAAGGAAGTGATGTGAAGTAATTGATATTTCATATAATTCATATTCAGTTTCCCCACAAATTAGGGGAATCATTTAGGGTTCGAGTCCCGCCGGGGCCATGTGTGTGCGGAGTTTGCATGTTCTCCGCGTGTGTCGGGGGTTTCCTCCGGGTACTCCGGTTTCCTCCGCCAGTCCAAAGACATGCATGGTAGGCTGATTGGCGTGTCTAAAGTGTCCGTAGTGTATGAATGGGTGTGAGTGTGTATGTGATTGTGCCCTGCGATGGACTGGCACCCTGTCCAGGGTGTACCCCACCTTGTGCCCGATGCCTCCTGGGATAGGCTCCAGGTTCCCCGTGACCCTGAAAAGGAGTAAGCGGTTGAAGATGGATGGATGGATTTATCATTTATACACTTTTTAAATAGATGACGCACATGCTTATATTGAAATACCCATAAATACTGAGGACCAGTTATTAATGATTATGTTTTTCACCCAAAAATACTGTTAAACTCTAAACCGAATCACAGTTGATCTTTCCTGTACCAGCATTTTTCCGTGACACTCAGCCTTTCCATCAGGATACGGGCTCTTCCTGCATCAGCTGTAATACTAAAGCTGGTTTACTACAAACCAATACAAAAAAAAGAAGCACCTCATGAAGGACCACAGTGTCTCTGAGAAGCACTGTTAAACTATAAGCCGAGTCACAGGACGGTTGATCCCTCGTGTACACACGGTCCAGTCCAGTTTCCGGTCAGCCAAGAGACGCCAGACTTTGTCCCTCCCTTTTGACCTTCCTATCCGTGCACAAGCTCTCTCCACATCGGCTGGTCTGCTAAAACCTCGCCATCAGTTTCTCCATGTGAAAACAAAAATAGCCCCAGACAGTACACATTAGTAACTCTGAATAGCTTCAGACTACACAGTAGAATATATAAGTAACACTCTCAGTAAACAGTTTCGCTCACTGACAAACATAATCTCACAAGAATGCTTTTTTATATTGTCTGTCTCAATCTCTGTCTCAAACTCATTATTGAAAACAACCATTACGAAAATGATCCATTGTTTTTTGGCGCAAAAGGAAACCACTCTCTGTAAACCATGGTTATTTAGTGGTTACTATAGTCTGACTGTCATAGTTTCCCTATTATTGTGGTTACTCTGTGTTGCCTCTAGTAAACACAATTGAGATAAACTAAATTGTAAAAAAAAAAAATTTTAATGTTGAAATGTGTGATAGGGGCGCACGGTGGCTTAGTGGTTAGCACGTTCGCCTCACACCTCCAGGGTCCAGGGTTCGAGTCCCGCCAGGGCCATGTGTGTGCGGAGTTTGCATGTTCTCCCCGTGTGTCGGGGGTTTCCTCCGGGTACTCCGGTTTCCTCCGCCAGTCCAAAGACATGCATGGTAGGCTGATTGGCGTGTCTAAAGTGTCCGTAGTGTATGAATGTGTGTGTGAGTGTGTATGTGATTGTGCCCTGCAATGGACTGGCACCCTGTCCAGGGTGTACCCCACCTTGTGCCCGATGCCTCCTGGGATAGGCTCCAGGTTCCCTGTGACCCTGAAAAGGAGTAAGCGGTTGAAGATGGATGGATGGATGGATGGAAATGTGTGATATGAATACCATTGCATGTGCAGGATTGCCTATGGTGTAATGTGTGGCAGCCATGGTCCTGTTTACTATATTTACTATATCATTTCTACAGAAACATACACATTTAACACATTTAAAAAACCATATGTAATAGTAGACATAAAAAAATAGTAGACATGAAATCGTCCGTAGAAGACAGGCAGAGGTTAAGGTGTAACCTTATTTTGAGGTTTCTCGTGAATTAACTTTTTTTTTTTGTTTCCTACAACAGCATGTCACATCATGATTTGCTCCTTACTTAGTCTTGAGCATGGTAAGTAGGAAGAAAACTAAACTGTGGTTCCTTCCTCCATATCAAATATTGACCAATATCCATCTATTGTTTCTGCTCTTCAATCTGGGAAGGGTCATAAGGCCATCTCCAAGCTGTTTGAAAGTCACATTCTATAGTGAGAAGGATTGTTTACAAATGCAAAGCCTTCAAGACAGTTGCTAGTCTTCCCTGAAGTAAGCGTCCCAGCAAATTCAGTCCCAGGTCAGACCCATATGGCTACATACGGGAGTGGAATTGAAATAATATAAGATACTTTTAAATAAGTACCACAGTATTATGGTAGTATTATAGATCAGAGAATAATAACCATGATTATCACACAGTACCACAGTTAATCCATAGTAAACTATAGTAGATTTTTTACAAAACATACACAAAATATGTCATTTACAGTAAATTATTGTTTATGGGGTAGTTGAGGACTTAAACTGGGATTTAAGACATGGGTGAGCTTTTACTTCTTTCATGGGAACTAACAATAGGGGATGAGGAGAGTTCACTGTATGTGTTATTATCATGGATCTTAAAATATTTCGTTTGGGTACAGTACCTCCTTTCAATGAAAAACAGTAAGGGAAAGAACACAAAGTGTATAATGTGATGCTATAAAATTAGTATTTAATTCTATAATTTTATACATACTGTATATTACATATTTATACTGCACCACTGTTGAATTCTCATATCTGATTGGCCAGAAGCTGTTAATTCATTTTCTACAACAGCAGCTCTGAGAGTAGTTCCAGCTCTATGGTTTATACAAATGAATAGTATATATAATATAATAATATATAATATAATATAATTTCTATTTAACAAAAAAAATAATTAGTGCTGTGTTGATATTTTCTGTAAGATGTTTATGTAACATTTATGGAAAGAGTATTGTATTCTGTATTGTTACAGAAACACTGTATTGTTATGTACTTTACATAAGTTGTTTACATAAGTTGTTACATTAAGTTCATTAAACAGTGAAATAATGTAAAATGTCATTAAAGTAAGTTTGTCATGTGTTTCTTTCTGATCAGAGGGTTTTATTGGACTCATATATGGGAAATCTTTTTATTTTATTTATTATATATTTTTTTCTTTTTCCTATTTGTATATATTAGTATAATATTAAACTATATTCTGATTCTGAATAATTTCTTGCAGAAACAGGATGTGGCCTTTAAAAAAAAGGCTTAAAACACAGCAGTTAACAATTACCATGACTCAATGAGAACATTTCCACTGGACTTTATAAAGCAGTGTGAGCCTGCATCAACTCATTGGCGTTATTATTTACAGCATTTACACAATGATTTATACTGCCATAAAATATCAAACATTAACCAAAAAATGAGGATTCAGTTCTCAGGAGCTCTCTCAAAATTTCAAGTCTCACATAAGGTTATCTAATGTGTGTGTATCTGCATGTGTGTGTGTGTGTGTGTCACTTTGCATGGGGTGTACATTCCTGCTGCACTCTGTGATAAGCAGTACAAAATGTACCAGAATAGTTTCCCTGTATACACCATGCACATGCAGTACAGAGAAATTAGAGATACTGGATGTGATTATTTATTAGGTCATGTGACTAAAGCATGAATTAACAGATTAATTCATTAATTCTGTAATTCGCATTACAGGTTCAGGGTAAGATTAGGTACAATATAGGTAATATTACATTCTAGACCAGATCTGAGAGAACCCAAATGTCCAGAGTGCTGAGTTTCCTACTCTATTACACTTCTAAATACAAGTCATCTTAAATATTGAGTTAGTGAAGGATTTAAGAGCTCGACTGTTTAGTAAACCACCAAATAGAAAGGAGAAAAGTTGTCCCCTGGTGGTCAGTTATATCAAAATATATCTTTAGTGTGTGAGGGAAATTAATCATTTTTCCTTTGTAATAATTTTGTTTCTGTTCATGTTCATCTGAGGATAACACCTATGAAGGCCATGTCATGTCACTGAGATCAGTACAGAATGTTTACCTGCTTACAGAGACACAAACATGTTCTTCTGTTCAAGGTTCGTCTGCACTTCTTCTAAGATCCTAAAACAAAGCCTGTTTGAACAGCCTCAAACTGATTCTGTAAATATTTGATGATATTTGACTAACGCCATTCTTTTAACAAAGGCTAGTTTGGCTTTTAAACATCTAATTTCCTTTTCCTCTCCACTGGAAACCACCATTTAAAGTAACTTCTAATCGTATTGTGGTAATATAGACATCGTTTTTGCTGTGTCCGGCTCGTTATCTTTCAAGCGCACAATAAATCGGTGATCGGAATTCCAACCCCTTTTTCAGCGAGTCGGATCAATTGAATCATCCTACCGGAAAGAATCGACTCGTTAATCTAGCAGTTCTACCGATTACTCTCATGCTAAATTATTTCAGAAATAAAAACAAAATCTAAGATAAAACAAAGACAACCTGAGTAAACACAAAATACAGATTTTATTAATGAAGCAAAAAAAAAAATTATCAACACCATAACACCTATGGTGGTGGCAGTGTGATGGTGTGGGGATGCTTTGCTGCTTCAGCGCCTGGGCAACTTACAATAATTGAGGGAAACATGAATTCTGCTCTCTACCAGAAAATCATAAAGGAGAATGTCCGGTCTTCAGTCTGTAAATTGAAACTCAGGCACAGCTGGATTATGTAGTGAGACAATGATCCAAAGCATAGGAGTAAGTCCACATAAAAAAAACATTAAAAAAAAAATGGCTCAAAAAAAGCTAAATTAAAGTTCTGGTGTGGCCTAGTCAAAGTCCTGACTTGAACCCAATTGAGATGCTGAGGCAGGACCTTAAACATGCAGTTAATTCTCAAAAAACCCTCTAATGTGGCTGAACTAAAGCAGTTTCTGCAAAGATGAGTGGGCCAAAATTTCACCACAGTGCTGTGAAAGACTGATATCCTGTTTTTGGAAGCATTTGGTTGCAGTTATTGCTGCTAATGGTGGATTTAAACAACCAGATTTAAAGTTTAAGGGGCAATTTTTTTTACATGGGTGATAGGTGTTGATAATTTTTTTGCTTCATTAAAAAAATCTGTATTGTGTGTTTACTCAGATTGCCTTTGTTTTCTGTTGTATTTTGCTTGACAATCAAAAAAAGTATGAGATATACTATTTAGTGTGAGTTATACACAAAAACAGAAGAAATCAGGATGGGCAAATACTTTTTCACAGCACTGTACATGCACAAAAAGTACTAAATGGACTAGAAAGAAGAAGGGGGAACATGTTGGGAGAAAATGTGTGTTTAAAATAAAAAAAAAATTATGATAATTTTAAAGAAACTATTAAAAATACACACTGTTTCCCGACTGTAGACAAGACATAGCTGTCTTGAAGTTCATGTAGATAACAAGTAAAGAAGCCAGTAGCTACCAGTTTATCACTATACAAACTATACACAGGTGACAAACTAATGGGAAAGTGTATTAATGTTGGGCCACCACAAGCTGCCAGACCAGATTCAGTGTGATTTTGCTTAGATTGCAAAATTCTCTGTATCTGTACTGGAGAGATGAACACCTGAAAACGGTGGTGTAGAGCGCTGTCTAACATGTCGCTCCAAAATCTCCCATAGGTGTTCAACTGGCTGACTGTGAAAGCCACCTTGGCCTGTGGATGGCGATGGGGTCAGCCTTGAAGAGACACCACTCCCATAGAAGTAGGATAGAAATGTTTCATCAGCCAGAAAAACTGCAGTACTCATTTGCAGGGATGGTTCACCTTAGAGGACTAATGGAGCCAAAACAGCCAGAGCCAGCAGTTCCTTTAAATTGTCACACATCTGTAAATCATTAGACATTTACCTTCACATGTCTGTGTTGAGTTCAGTGTCTCAACGAGATCTCAAACATATCTATACAAATTGATCATAGCACATCTTGAAGCCAAATTATTTTCTGCACATAGTTTGGTGAGAGATATTGCTTAAAGTTTAAAAGCAGAATTGTAAGTTAGTTCTAACATTCTTTCTTTCTGTCTTGCTTTCTGTCTATAAACACAGACAGTTTTACGAAACCGTTTATGTACATATGCCATTATTGAGACTGTATTTTAAGGAGAGATTGTAATTCTAAACATGCAATTTACACAATGCTAAACTTGCTGTTATAGGCATATGTTATTTGTTAGCTACACCAGTGCAGCACTAAAGACACAAATTTTTACAAAGCGAATATGTTCTACAATTCCTTTAATGGGCAGAACGGTGGCAATGCCTCACTACTTCAGGGTCCCTGGTTCGACTTTGAGCTCGGGTCTGTCTTGTAAAACTCTGTCTTGAGTCCCCTTGACTCCAAGTTCTCTGGATTTGTCCCATTTCCTAAAACATGCCAGTAGATGAATTAGTGACTTTGAATTGACGTAGGTGTGAATGAGTGTTTCAATGTGTGTGTGTGTGTGTGTGCATGGTGCTCTGTTATGGACTGGTAACCAATCCAGAGTGATTTCCCACGTCATACCCCATGTTCCTGGGATAGGCACCGGATCCACCACAATCCAGGATAAAGCACTTATGAAGGAATATTTTTTAAGATGTTGTAGTCTCTCATATTTTATTGTTTGCACTAGAGTCTGAGAACCATACATTTTAACATAAGAACAATATTCCCTTGTCTTATAATGTCACTTTTGCACTTAATGTCACCTGAAAAAAAGATAACATTAGGTATTTTTATGTAAGCAGGTCAATATGTATTTGACCCTTTAACCTTCACGTCAGTTGCACCAGTAAGACGTTGACGCTTTTGTTGTTCATCTAAAAGCTTGTTTTTATTCATTTAATAAATTGCTTTAATTCATTTGTGCAATAATTAATATCTACGATTCATTTTGGGGACTTCAATACAGATAATTGAGCATGCTAGTCCAGATAAACTCCGAACACTTCCGGTAATCCTGACCGTGAGCTGAAACAACCAATCAGACTCGTCTAAAAAACGTGTAGGCGGTACCTAAACGTACGCACGCTGCGTAACGTTGACGGACACTCGAGCGGACCAATCAGAATCTTCATAACCACGTGTGAGCGTGACAATATGGACGCACTTGGAGGCGTACACTGCCCCTGCGAGCATGAGGACGGAAGGAATGCAGAGTTAGGATTAAAAAGTATTTATTAAAAAAAAAAAAAAAAAATCGGTGAGGAGAAAGAATTAAATAAATTCTAAAATATTAACAGAACGCAAACATTGTATGAAAAAAAAAATTTACGCGATGCAGATAGTTTTGCGTCTTTAAAGCACTTCCGCTTTGTGCTTTTGTAGTGTTCAGAAGCTAGCTAGTTAGCCAGCTAATGTCAAACTGTTCACACTTACCTCTTGTAATATTTTTTATTCCGGATTCTGCATTAATTCCGGATGAATCGAACAAATTGACACTGTTATAAAGTGTTATTTAGAATGTAATGTGTCGTTGCATGCAGGTTACGTGGTTGTTTGCGCGCTGTTAAGTTGTTTATACATGTGGACGGCGTGACATTGCGTGCTAGCTGTCCTAATCCTGCATGGGAATCTGTCCAATCTGAGGAACTCTTCAACGCTTTGTGGTCCCTGCTAGTCATTGAGACATCTTAAATCTCTCTCTCTCTTTCTCTCTAACACACACACACACACACACACAGACACACACACACAAGACATGTTCAAGTTCGTCCTGTGTGCTCCCCTGTGCAGCACGAACGTGCGTGCTGCTCGTCTGCATTGCACGCCTGCGGCCCGTCTGCATTGCACGCCTGCTCTAAAACACAGCAATGGAGCAGGACATGGCAGGTCTGAAGCTGCTGCATGGCTCGAGTCTCTCTTCACATGGCTCCAGAAAGCCAGAAGAGGATGTGGTGAGAGCGTCCCTGGAAAGAAGAAGCGAGAAGGGCTGCTGTCCATCCTGGCTGACCACTGCAGCTTTGTGACTGGACAGAGACTGAGGCGAGCATTGCAGGTCGCAGAGCTCTACTCCAACCTGTACTCGGAGAGGAGCAGGTGGACACTGGTGGGCAACATTTGGCGCCGGCTGCAGAACAAGCAAGCCCCGACTGGCAAACTGCTGGCCGCCCTCGCCGGGGTGTTCATGTGGGAGGACGAGAAGATCAAAGATGATGAGATGAGGAGGTTAGGCTTAAAGCCGTATGAGTTTCTTCAGCTAGGTGGAGAGCTTCTGCCTTATTCTTATCAGTGTATGGCTTTTTATCCTGTTCTCCTTTCCTGTTTCTCTCCATTTCTTCCTTCACTATTATTAGGATCCTTTCTTCCTTTCCTGCCTTCTTCCTTCTCTCATTTGTCTATATGTTTTTTCTTCCTTCCTTTATCCTTCCTCCATCTTCCTTCCTTCCTCGCTTTGTTTTGTCTTTCCTGCCTTCCTTTCTTTTTCCTTCCTTCCTCCCCGATCCTTCCATCCTTCCGTTTCCCCGTACCCCCTTTCTCTTCATCTTAGTTTTTCTTACTTCCTTCACAATTTTTCTCTTCCTTCCGTTCTTTCCTTCTTCTTCCCTCCTTTTTATACATACCTACCTTTCTTCCCTTCCTTGTCCTTCCTTTCTTTCTTTCCCTTTTTGGGTTCTTCATTTTTTTTGTCATTTTCCTCTCTTGTTCTAT
The DNA here is from genome assembly GCA_022414735.1 of Noturus placidus. Classification (NCBI taxonomy): domain Eukaryota; kingdom Metazoa; phylum Chordata; class Actinopteri; order Siluriformes; family Ictaluridae; genus Noturus; species Noturus placidus. Next base: position 325,244 of record JAFFST010051035.1, on the reverse strand, counting down.
GTCCCTTCCTCTCTTGTGACTTGCCTGGTGTTTGGGTTTTGTGACACTGAAGTGGTGTGTGTGTGTGTGTGTGTGTGTGTGTTAGGTGTGCGTGGGAGCTCCAGGCTCTGGATGCGGGAAAGAAGAAGGCCGCTACGGGGAAGGCGAGTGCACAGCTTGACGGTGGCTGGGAAATCGTGATGGAGAAGAAGACCTTTAAAGTGTGGAGGAGACCAGTTGAAGGAAGCCACCTGTTTGAGTACCGAGGTGAGCGCCTGTAGCGGCCGTGTCGTCGTTAATGAAATAACCTGAAGCTGAAATCCACACTGATGTTCTCCTTACCACTTCTTCTGTTGTAGTATTTGGCTCCTACACTGATGTTACTCCCAGACAGTTCTTCAATGTTCAGGTACTCTGCTCTTTGATGAATGAAGTCCCACGATTATAAACCAAACACCGTCTGAATATGTTGGTCTGCCTTTTTGATTGTCGTGACATTTGCGTGTGTGTCTGTGTGTTGGCTTCAAGCAGGTGTGAGTTATGTTTAGACACTCTTGTGTTTGCCTCTGCTCTAGTTGGACACCGAATATAGGAAGAAGTGGGACGCACTGGTGATCAAACTGGAAGTGCTGGACCGGGACCTCAACACAGGGTCAGAGGTCGTTCACTGGGCAACACATTTCCCTGTAAGACAAGAAACCTCTTTGTATGTTATTTATACACAGCTTCATGGGTTTAAAAGAATGACCTGGTATAGCTGTTAGAATGTATTTCACTATATTAATGCAGTGCACAACGTTTCTTTTTAATAATATTTAGGTATTTGTAAGGGAGGAAAAATATCCACATTTGAATGATTAATATGTTTATAAGTTTTGGTCCTCTAAACTCTATACAGACATGGTTTGCCTTGACTTTTGTCACCAGATGTAGGATAAGCGACGCAATGGCAAATAAATGTACTTTTTTAAAGACGTTTTAATTTGACATATATCAAAGTATGTATGGTAAAAGACTTATTACATTTGAGTAAGGAATTAAACAGACTCTCTCACACGCAGCACGTTTACATGGACAACAATAATCCGATATTAAGACGATACTCTGATTTTAGAAACTAGCATGTAAACAGCGATTTCTCATCGCCTTAATCTGACTGAAGTCATACTCAAGATAAACACAAATCAAATTAAGACATGTTTGAGTTTTAGTCGCATTATCGACATGTATTACAGACATGTACACACATTAATCACACTTTATGTATGTACGCATGTACAGTATCTCTCAAAAGTAAGTACACCCCTCACATTTTTGTAAATATTTGATATCTTTTCCTGTGACAACACTTTGCTACAATGTAAAGTAGTGAGTGTACCGCTTGTGTAACAGTGTAAATTTACTGTCCTTTCAAAATAACCCAACACACAGACATTAATGTCTAAACCACTGGCAACAAAAGTGAGTACACCCCTAAGTGAAGATGTCCAAATTGGACATTATGTATGTGTGTATGTATGTGTGTATTACATGTTTAGTCTCTAGGCATGCACGCGAGTTCATGCACTACAGGACTGTTTGTGCTGCTTGGATTTATTTTATCACTACTAGAGATGTGTTCGTTGCGTACGCCACGTTATTAAACCACATCTACGCCGACGAAGGAAATTAAAAAGCTTATAATTAATCTTTGTAATTGTCTGTTTCGGAGGATATCTGTATCCTTTTATTAAAACCCAATGCCGGTTGTCTTGTTACAGGGGAAAAAAACCGCAGAGTGTACACTCCTCTGTCCTGAAGCTCTGACACTCGAGACTCCTTCTGTAAAGGGTACAAATAAATAAATGTCTCCCTACAGAAAACGCCACAATATGAACGTTTAGACGTGTTTTATGCGGTGCGCGTTAATATGAACCCGCACTAATGTCCGAGCTGCTGTTGAGATGAATAAATAAATAAATAAACAAAGCACCATTTTCCGACCAATCGGAATCGAGAATTCCACGGAGTCGTCATGTAAGACCATGTAATCGGCTTAGCGGTCGTGCAGTCTAATTGTATTAGTAAGACTTATCTTACACGCACAATCCTCTCACCTGCTGTAGTGGTGTAGTTAGGTAGGGTTTTGTATGATGTGTGTGAATCAGACCAATCCCATGCATCACAGTGCATTATGGGTATTCCTGTGCACCTCAAGTGTCTGAAAGTTCTTGTTTTTCTGCTGTTTCCTCGGCACAGTACCCGATGTACTCCCGAGACTACGTGTATGTACGACGCTACGAAGTGGACATCGAGAACAACCTAATGGTCCTGGTGTCCAGGTGAGCGTTTTCACTCCGATGGCACCGCATGGCGTGCGTTTATGAATTAGCATTGCACTACCTATGTTTCCATCTACGTATTTTTACGTGACTTTGAATAATTGGGTCTGAATGATAAAAACAGCGGCGAGCGAGATGCGGCAGTTTCGCAGGAAGTGACTATTTTGTTCTCTTGAACACGTTCGATGGAACCGATGCTTTTATCCGTAATTGTTTTTGATATTCCAATTTTTTTGCACAAGTTAAATTCTCAACTTGGATGGAAAACATAACTATTGAGGTGTGTGTGTGTCTCTCAGAGCTATAGAACATCCTGGCGTTCCCGAGACGCAGGAGTTTGTCCGAGTTCACTCGTATTGCTCCAGGATGGTCATCCGACCCCACAAATCCTTCGATGAGGTGAGGGGTGTGTGTTTCTGTGTGTGTCTCTCAATTCTTTCATCCCTCTGTCATCTCTCTCTGTGTGCCAGCTATTATTCACTTGTCTTTCTATCAGTCCATCTGTTAGCGATTGTCTTCTCTATCTTCTCCCTCCATCGTCCATCATATCTATCTATTGATATGTTTCCTTTCATCCATCTATCCATTTTGCTGTCCATGTATCCGTTTGTCCAACAGTACAGTATCCATCCATCTGTACAATTCTTTGTCATGCCGATCTGTCCATTTATGTCTTTTTATCACAAATTTTCCTTTGTAATATCCACCTGTTCATTCATCCATCCCTCCCTCTGGCCGTCTGTCGCGCTGTCCTGCATCCATCCGTCCGTGTGTCCTGTATCCATCCATCCTTCCCTCTGGCCATCTGTTGCTCTGGCCTGCATCCATCCGTCCATGTGTCCTGTATCCATCCATCCATCCATCCCTCCCTCTGGCCGTCTGTCGCTCTGTCCTGCATCCATCCATCCATGTGTCCTGTATCCATCCATCCTTCCCTCTGGCCATCTGTTGCTCTGGCCTGCATCCATCCGTCCGTCTGTCCTGTATCCATCCATCCCTCCCTCTGGCCTGCGTCCATCCATCCGTGTGTCCTGTATCCATCCATCCATCCATCCCTCCCTCTGGCCATCTGTCGCTCTGTCCTGTATCCATCCATCCATCCCTCCCTCTGGCTCTGTCACTCTGTTCTGCATCCATCCATCCCTCCCTCTGGCCGTTTGTCGCTCTGTCCTGCATCCATCCATCCATGTGTCCTGTATCCATCCATCCATCCCTCCCTCTAGCTCTGTCACTCTGTCCTGCATCCATCTGTCCATGTCTCCTGTATCCATCCATCCATCCCTCCCTCTAGCTCTGTCACTCTGTCCTGTATCCATCCATCCTTTTCTCCATCCCTTCACTCGTCTGTCTGTCCTGCATTCACCATTTCCCCGTTTGTTCATCGACCTGTTTTAGATGCTGTCAATCCCTGTCTCTCTATGCATATATCTATCTTCTCTCTGTATGTTTGTCCATCAATCCATCTGTCTGCCTGTCCATCCATACGTCTTGCTGTCCATCATGCCTATAGTCACATTTATTAATCTTAGATGGAATGCTGGATGAATAAAACAAGATCTGTTATTTGTCCTACATTCACCCATTATATATTTATCTGTTAAAATAGCAGTCTCTTTATTCTTTATTCCTCTATCTATGTGTACATTTGCTTGTATCTTATCTATCAAATGAAATCTATGAGTAGTTCTATTGTGTGTGTGTGCGAGAGAGAGACTGTTATCTGATCCAGTCTGATGTGTTGTGATCTGATCTTCATTTTTCCTCAGAATGGATTTGATTATCTGTTGACGTACAGCGATGATCCTCAGACGGTTTTCCCTCGTTACTGTCTGAGCTGGATGGTGTCCAGCGGTGAGTGTGTTATCTCCTGTGTGTGTGTGTGAGAGAGATCTGGCGATCTCATAAGACATATTTTCTTCATTTGATTATTTAATTCTACACGCTTCTGTTTTTCTACTGTTCTTTTCTTTTTTTTTTAATGTATTTTCTTTCATTTTGTCTTGATAAACATTTTTTAAAAAAAGTTCAAAGGATTTTTATTCTTTTTTATCTTTTACTTTTTCCATCTTTTTTTGTACTGTTTCACTTTAGTTTAAAAAAAAAACAACCCTGCTCACTCGCTCTCTCGCTCTCTCTCTCGCTCTCTCTCTCTCTCGCTCTCTCGCTCTCTCTCTCGCTCTCTCTCTCGCTCTCTCGCTCTCGCTCTCTCTCTCGCTCTCTCTCGCTCGCTTGCTCGTCTATAAGCCTGGATCTGTTTTCGCTTTTCCTCGCCTCTGGCTTCATATTTAATCATTCTGTGCTCCTTTCATTACTTTTTTTTTCCTCCTCTTAAAAAAAAGCGTCCTCTATTTCGATCTCTTCTCTATTTTATTTCTATTCTACTATTAATCTCGACATCTCGCCCCCCCCCCCTCCACTGAAATCTGTTTTTTTAACCCGTTGTTAATCAGTCTGTTTCTCTTAACAATTCATTTATCACTCTCTCTGTCCTATATATCTATCTCTCTATAGATATCTCCCATCTACCTCCCGCCTTTTATGTGCATCTTTGTCTCTCGTTCTTCTGTTTCTGTGCTGATTTTTATTTTTAACGTCTGCTTTTTAAAAAAAATTCCGTCTCAGGCATGCCTGATTTCCTGGAGAAGCTGCACACAGCGGCTCTGCGAGCGAAGAACCACGAGGTTGGTGTTTATGACTACGTGGGCATGATGAAGCAGGTGCAGCAGACCTCCTCGGAGCGGCTGGAGGAAGGAACAACGCACACGGCAGGATCCTCCCGTATTTACGCCTGAGAGAGAGAGGAAACAGCTGGCCAGATGTGCAGCAAATAAGACGGGAAATTCATTAAGACCTGAGACCTCGGGTTTGATTCACAACGAGGCTGTGACGAGCCTGGGGGAGGGGGGAGGGGGTTAGGGAGTGAGAGAGAGGGGGAGAGAGTGCGAGCGCTTTGCCTCTTACTGTGACCTGCAGACAGCGAGTAAGAATCAGAGACGTTGCTACTGCTGCTGCCAAAACACTGTTCTATCCGTGTGTGTGTGTGTGTGTGTGTGGTGTATAAATATCAAGAAACCTGGTACGGCTGGAATTATTTTGCTGGCACACCTGAGTCAGAATCATGAAAGGGAAAAAAACTCCTTCCACTCACTCAGCTGTGTGTTTCTTGCCCCTGGGAGTTTTACTTCCACAAACTACTTCTCAAAAAAGAAAAAGGATAAAAAAAAAAGAGTAAATAAAAGCGAGAGGCGGTGGGAAAGCGACGTCTGTCTGTCTAACAAACTCGCCAGGCTAGCAGCCACATCGGTGCGTGTTCTCCTAAGTGATAAAATATTCACGTCGAGTCGTCCTTAGTGCCGCCGTTTCACAGGAACACGTTTTCATTGTCGATGCTCAACATCGCGACAATGAAAACGTCCCACTTCCTTTTACACAATCTGCCGACGTTTCGGGGTCGGGTGTTTCCTCGTTCAGAGACCGTACGATTGAGGGCGAGAGTTTGTATACTTTTTTTTTTTTTTTTTTTTTTTTTTTTTTTTTTTTTTTTTTTTTTTTGTCCATAGCGTGTTAGAGAGATGTTCCTTCAGTAACAAAAATGGCCATGAAATAGAGCCAAATCGAGCCGGCAGATCGAGTCGGGACAAAAAAAAACCCCAAACATTTTTATTCCCAAACTTTAGTTTTCTTTCACAAAATAAAACCATTTTGTAAGTCAGTCAAGCAAAGTAGCATATTACAGCGTCTGAGCGAACGTTTTTCCAGACCACAAAAAAAAAAAATCCATAACGAAGGCTGCTAACATTTTATTTTAGATCGTTGTCTTTCAGGATCCACATTTCCTTTTTGAAATTTTCTGAACTGTATAGACTCCTAAAGCATGCAAACTTTTGCACACCGTGGTCAATTTGCTGCGTTTGTGTAAAGAATAGTTCAGCTTAACGTTTCCCAGAAATGAGAGAAACATTTCATCTGTGGAGAACTGTGTCTAAACGTAATCCTTTCTGCCTGGAGAAGAAGTTTGGGTTTGGAAAATTCCACGAGACGTCTCTTACTTTCCGCTTCACCGCAGCACACACACACACTGGCATTCTGGTCCTCACATTTCTCGAACCAGAAGTGCGGGACGTGTTCTAGCGACCGCAGCGTCGTCACTAGCACGCTGCACTTCCTCTGCTGTGACAGAGCTGCGTCACGTGGTGTCTGCATGCTTATCACTGCTGAACACGAGGCGCTCTCGTGTGATTTTGCGTCCCAGCCCCAGGAGCGTTTACTTGTAAGACGGTTCTACGTACTGGAGTACTACCAGAGTTAGGAGCGCTAATGATACGAGTGCATAATTTCAGATAACGACAGCGGAGATCACTTTATTGGATATCGATTTCTGATGAATAAATAAATAAAAACACCAGAAAGCAGCATACAGCGCATTTCTATTTAATAAGCACTCCTCATTAAATGTGAAATCAACACGTAAACTGTAAAGGAGTGAGAGGGATTTTTTGATATCTGGCAACAAAACCAGCGAGAAAAACCGGACAAGCTAAAGTGTGGCTGCATGCAGGTTTTAATCCGTTTGATCGAACTGAGCTTTGGATGGTGATCAAACGTCACTGTGAACCAGCCAATGAGAAACGACATGGGGATAAAATATGTAATGAGTTTTCCCAGTCATTTTTTAAAAATAAATTTTGTTTTATGGACTGTTTACCGAAAATACTCTGTATATGTATATATCCCACCTTCATTTCATTTCCACGCTCAAATCTGATGCATCAGTCAGCCTCGGATTCATTTTTATTCCATTTTTATTACAGCATGAGGATTCAAGCCGTGCGATCGTATTTCCTCCGGTTTAATAGTCGTGAAAATGTGTTTCGCATCCGTTTAAAAATACGGCGTTGGGATTGCGAATACTTCCTGAGCATCAGGTTCATATTTGTGCGGGTTAAAGACAAATATTACACACACTTTTTACAGGGTGTCCCAAAACTCCCCATACGTACGAGACTGTACGCCAGGACCACGTCGGTCGCGTCTTCGTCAGCGGATGTTCGTTGTGGTCCGCTTCTCGGTCGATTCGCATCACTTAAGTCTTTTCGAGTTTGTTAGGAAGTTTGGTAACAGTGTTGTGAGTGATGTACTCGCCATGTTTCCTGTTAGTCCATCGCAACCTTGCGACAGCTTTCCGATCCAGCCATGAGTATAATCTCGATATGTTCTTCTGTGGTCAAAGGCATTCTTCAATACATACATACATACATATATACATACATATATATATATACACACACACACACGTGTATATGTTTTTTAATGGTTTATATGAACCGTAATTCTTATATATAGTTTAAAAAAAACCACGCTAATACGTAAATATATTCTTGGAGAGGATGTCATGTTAAGGCAGGTACAGTGCGGTGGATGGAGATCCTTACCGTTAAAGCTTTCTCAGTGATGTGCGTGGTGATGGTGTGAACACTTTGATGGTCAGTTTACCCCCAGGCCCCATCCCCCACCACACACACAGATTTAGTACTTCATTTCTTTTCATTTTGTAAATCTTGTCGAGCCAGCAGCGTTCCTAGAGGTGTATGGTGCAACCTGGATGACCACGATGATCAATTTCTCCACAGTAATGAACATTACACTTTGTTCAGGACTTGAAATGGAAGTTAGGCCGGTCTGTATTTTTTTTAAATATCTTCTTTAATATCTCTCTTTTTCTTGCATTAGCTTTAAAATGGCATGATTTGTCAGACAAGCTGAATTTTCTTGCGGTTTTATGAAACAAAACATCTATGCTTATTCATCTCATTTACAAAAAAAAAACCACAACCCACAGGAACTGTCACGTGCGTGTTATGTAATACTTCCACGAACAGTGTGATGAGTGCTGTGTATCAGAACATGTTGATTAAATGTGCAAGAGTGTTAAAAATCTACATGAGCTGAAAAATCTACATGAGCTTGTCCAATCATTGAGATCCTAAAATTCTAATTCTGCTTTGGACTGCTTAGGACAAATCTGTCCTAGGGATTTAAAGCATAAGCGGAGCTCTTGTTTAAAGCATGTGATAAATATGGACTTATTCAAACGGTTGATTCATTCTCAACACTTGATGTGGTACGAGTGTGTGTTGGTAAGAGTGTGTTGGTAAGAGTGTGTGAGGCTTCGCTGAAGGGTTGCATGCATTTCTTGGGTCTCTTCAGTGGTACCTGGGGAGAAAAATGCTCAGCTTATGAATGTTTGTTTTGGGGTTGTTCTTGTTTTTGTTCTTCAATGTTTCAGCCCTGATGAAACTCCAGACTGAAATTGTGAGCGGTTCTTTCTTTGTTAATTGCTCTAGTGTGTCATTTTAATAAATTTCTACAACACCAATTCCAAAAAATGTTGGGACAGTACGGGAAATGCTAATAAAAACAAAGAGGAGTGATTTTGTAGATGTACTTTGACTTGTATTTAAACAAAGACCGTATAAAGACAAGGTATTTGATGCTTTATTAGATCAACTGCATAGTTTTTTGAAGATAAATGTTTATTTTGAAATTGATGCATGCGAAAGTTGGGACGGGGCAATTTAGGATTAATAGCGATGTGATGAGTTGAAGGTGATGTGTAACAGCTGAGGCAATCATCTAATCATAATATATAAGGATCCTCCAAAAAAAAAAAAAGAGGCCTAGTTCTTCAAGAACAAGGATGGGTCGAGGCTCGCCAATCCGCCAACACTTTGAGATGAACATTCCCTAATGACAAATCGGTAGGATTTTGGCTGTTTCACTTTCTACAGTGCATAATATAATTAAAAGATTCAAGGAATCCGGTCAAATCTTGGTGTGTAAAGGGCGAGGCCGAAAACAACTTCTGAATGGGCGTGATCTCCCATCTCTCAGACGTCACTGTCTTAAAAACCGACATGAGTCTGTAATGGAGATCCTGACATGGACTCAGGAATACTTTGGTAAACCTTTGTGAGTCGACACTATTCGCCGCTGCATCCACAGATGCAGGTTGGGGCTTTACTATGCAAAGCAGAAGCCGAACATCAACACTGTCCAGAAGCTCCGCCCACTTCTCTGGGCTTGGTCTCATCTGAGACAGACAGTAGCACAGTGGAATCGTGTTTTCTGGTCCAGCGAGTCAACATTTTCAAAACAGCTGTCGTGTTCTCCAGGCCAAAGAGATAAACGACCATCCAAGCTGTTCTCAGCGTCTGGTCCAAAAGCCAGCGTCTGCCATGATATGTGGGCGTGTCAGTGCCCATGGCATGGGTAACCTGCACATCTGTGAGGGCAGCATTAAAGCAGAAAAATACGTACACATTTTGGAGCAACATATGCTTCCATCCAGAACAGGACAACGCCAAACCACATTCTGTCATTAAAAGAAAAGCTGATGTTACACAGCGGTAAACAGTCGACTGTGTGTTGCAGTCACAGATTTGAAATGAGTGTGAATCTAATTCATTTTTGAAAATATACAAAGTAAAACATCTAATAATGTGTTTTGAATACAGTACAGTGGGAATTGAGTTTTCAAATGCCTCTTTTTGTTTGTTGCCGTTTCCATAATGTCCCAACAGAATTGGGATTGTATATTCACATGGATGGGAATTTGATGAAGCAGGATGCATCACCTGTATGATGATTTTTTTTTCTATTACATTGGCCATTTTGTAACGATACATCAATTTCTGTTAACATTTGCTGTGTCCATCACATTGATTTAATTAGACGTGTTAGTGGCATGTTCTTTTCATATACATGGTGGGACAAATTAAAGGAAAAATGGGTTGGGTCACCAGAACAGCTTCAGTGCTCATTTCTTTAGTTGAAACGTGATGCAGCATAGATTCTGTTTAGCTTTAAAGGGGACCTATTATGCCCTTTTTTACCAGATGTAATACAAGTCTCCGGTGTCTCCAGAATGTGTCTGTGAAGTTTCAGCTCAAAATACCCCACAGATTATTTATTATACCATGCTGTAAATGCCCTTGTCTCTTTAAATGCAAATGAGCTGCTGGTGCCCGCCCATTTTCCAGAATAGGGCTGTGTCTTTACACTTCTGCAACTACGGCATCAATGAATCAGGAGAACCATTATGTCTTACACCGTAAATACCGGTTCATCCTTATATGTATGAATATTTTACCGACGGTAACGTTTGCTATTTGCAAACATTCATAATATAAAGTGCGATACTTATGTTTTCTGGATATGAAGCTGAACCACGAACAGTTAGTACTGATCCATCTTTGAGAATCAATCCATCCAACCATCCATCCATCTTCAACCGCTTACTCCTTTTCAGGGTCACGGGGGAACTTGGAGCCTATCCCAGGGAGCATCGGGCACAAGGAGGGGTACACCCTGGATAGGGTGCCAGTCCATCGCAGGGTCTTTGAGAATCAACTTTTTGGCAAATCTTGCTTTGAATTGACCCTCATTCACAAAGCAGTCCGGTTTAAAGTTATTTGAACAAACATGCACGAATTTAGCTATTTTCTGGGGCACACTTACGAAGCTGAGACATTCTTCTTATCACTTATCATGCTAATAGTTGCTCCAGCGTGGAGAACGTGGCGTACTGCGTGAAGTTCACTCAGGGGAGGATCTATGCTAATAGAGTGGATTCTGTCACACTCGTGGGCGGGGCCTGTTCTAATGTGACGTCACATTTGAATAGAAAACGTGAACGACTCATTTTGACACAACCACACATAGGTGCAAATCTCAGGCTTCCACATAATACAGTCTCATGATATTTGATCACCGAGATTTGGCCGAAAATCACTGGTTTATTTCTTCTTTGAAATCTTTTGAACGGGGTTCCATGTCTCCTAAAGCAGAACGATGTTGTCTCAAGGTCTCACAGCATCTATAAATCTGAAATATTGATGAATCCTCATATAACAATACTGTAACCACTGTGATGGAGAGACAGGACAGTTTTATTTACAAAGTCATCGCTATTCAAAGTGGTAAAGAAGCAGCTCTGACGCAGAATACTAATGCACATTGATTTATACTTCATCTCCAGAACAATGTCCATCAATCATCATCCGAGCTGATCATTGATTGACTGCCAGTGATGTTTTGTGTAATTGGATATATTTACATTGTCGTTGTCATTGTCATTTACATTATAGTGCACTTCCAGTTCTGAGCAGGTACACGAAGAGGAAGTGGAAGAGGACGGGCAAATGTGTGTGTGTGTGGGGACGACGACAACGACAATAACTTGAAGGGAAGTGAAAAATCTGTAAGCATTTCTCGGCCTTAATACCTTTCTGGTGTCTTTTTTTTCTTAGGTTTAAACATACAGTTTACAAAGCACATTGTGTATTTCTTTCAGTTTCTTAAAATCTGTGTAATGCTTCATATTAATATTGACGTTTTGCTTCGGAAACATCAACAAAGTAACTAACACTTGTATGAACTGATGATTTTTGTTAAAATAATAAACTAAATAACATTACAGAAACATGCGGATATTTTTGTCATGGATGAAATAAACAGGTAGAAAGGAAACAATTGAAGAAACCTTAAATAATATGCGTTAACATCACTTATGGTTTCCATCCATCCATCTTCAACCGCTTACTCCTTTTCAGGGTCACGGGGAACCTGGAGCCTATCCCAGGAGGCATCGGGCACAAGGCGGGGTTACACCCTGGACAGGGTGCCAGTCCATCACAGGGCACAATCACATACACACTCACATTCATACACTACGGACACTTTAGACACGCCAATCAACCTACCATGCATGTCTTTGGACTGGGGGAGGAAACCGGAGTGCCCGGAGGAAACCCCCGACATACGGGGAGAACATGCAAACTCCGCACACACATGGCCCCGACGGGACTCGAACCCTGGACCCTGGAGGTGTGAGGCGGACGTGCTAACCACTAAGCCACCGTGCGCCCCCACTTATGGTTTATTAATGTTAAATAATACAGTAAATAATGTAACAAAATCTAAAAACCAGTGTAATTTAATAGTGTAAAAATGGGAACTGAAGTCATTAGTATATGCTCCAAAGAATCTTATCAACTTTATATATGTATATAAATATATAATGTGTATGTATGTATGTATGTATGTGTGTGTGTGTGTGTATATATATATATATATATATATATATATATACACTATATGTTTACAGCAGGAGCCAAAAACCTGAGACCACATTGTAAATCTTGGATTAAAAAAAATAATAATAATAAACAGAAATAAACGGAAAATTTTCTAATTAAATACAAAGGAGGGAAATGTTTAATACCTTGCCTAGTCAATATTCTGGACTATTTCTAAGTCATTATAGACTACGTTAATTTTTTTGTACAAAAAAAGGTCCAATTATCCTCGTCTCGTCTCTTCCACCGAACCTCATGTTCAGATGGCCCGCTCATAGATTTGATCTAACATGGATCAGGTTTTACACAAACCCGTGTTCTACTAAAGTACTAAGAAATACTGAAACTTGTGAAGATTTTAACTTTTTACTCAAGTTGCTGCTTTAAAAATGTGTTCAACTAGAAATGAAAACAGAAATAGATTTAGATTTGTATAGGTGTAAGGAGTATACCACACCATACTAATATTAATGATATAAACTAGATCCCAGTGGCTCCATCTGCACATTTTTCAGGCTTGTAGCATGCTTAGGAAGTTCTCGGAGTGTGTATTATCTACATATTTAGATCCGGTCATTGACTGGAAAGCCGTCTGATCTTAAGAAATCTTGACCTTTACATTCACGCTAGCTCATAAAAATGTTAGACTAATTGCTGCTAAATTGAGCGAGTCGATGCATATTTACATTGAGTACACTGAGTATCAGTGAGTGCATACTTACATACTTAATACTAGCCCGTTAAAATAGATTTTGTCTATGATCCAAAATGGCATCCAGATTGATTTTTCCAAACTAGTTGTTATGATGTCCAATGATTTCCTTAGCGATATCGAATGACACCATTTAATGAAACTCTTTATAAAGCACAGATTTGGTTGAGACAATTTGGGTTAAATTGTTTAAAGAGATGAACCACTTTAAGGATGTGAAAGCAGGATTTCACCTCTGTGTGTGTGTGTGTGTGTGTGTGTGTGTGTGTGGGTCAATCTATCTTGTACACAAATGTACTCACTCAGCAACTGATTGGTGATAATTTTGGCTTGTCTAGTGAACTAAACTATAATCATGATGGAGAGAGATAGAGCTTGAGCTGAGGGTATGACCTACAGTAAGACGTCTGCTGCTTTAAAAAGAAAAAAGAAAAGAATTAATATCCAAAAGACGCGTCCAAAATGATATACTTTGTTTTATTGACAGGTTCGTTAGTGAGCAAGTGCAAGTTGTGCCAAGCAGGATAATAATGGCACTTATTTTGGTTGGGACCTACGACATATTAGCGATAAAGATTATAGAGAGAGATGTTTTGAGCCGAGTTTATGAGCTACATGATGACCTCTGTTGTTTAAAGCAGTCTGAGAGCAGTTTGAGACTTGAGAAGCTCCACCTCTCATGAACCTGCTGACTTTCATTCATTACAGTCATGTCAGGGTGTTTTTTTTCACGCTTTCTTTTCATAAAGTGAATAGTTCGTCATGGCTGGTAAAAAGCAGCTTTATATGAGTGGAGACAAGCTGGATACGCTGCTGATTCATTCAGAACGGTGTATAGTGTTTGGTGGACAGGTTGAAAAAAGGGATTTTAACCAATTGTCACATTTTATGTTCTGAAATCTTACACTTATTAATGGTGCTTTGAGAATAAAGCCATATTGCAAGTGAAATCCACATCATCCAATCATTTGATATGACACAATGTTGCTGTATCACCATATATTGTACGTAATGCTCTTGGTTTAATCTACCTTTCGAAATAATGAGGATTCCTGATGCATCCATGTCTGATGCTTTGCCAAGGTCACCAAGGCTGTAATGCTTATCTCCACAGTGGTGCAGCATTTAATATAAATGATAGCAGATTTTTTAAAAATCATATTTTTACACTTTTACCTTGTGACACTGGATCTGTTCGGATCCGACCTGATTAAAAAACACCAACAATATAGACTTCTTTATTTCTTGAGATGCTCATGAATGTTTTTCTTTTAAATTTAATAAACTGAACACACACACACACACACAATAAAAAGTCAAGCTTTTATGATTTCATCTACCGAGAAGATGAAGAAGGACGAAACAAGATGAATGCGCTCGCAAGTCTCCAAAGTGCTTGGCACAACCATGGACCTGAGAGGAACTGCATGGTTAGATCAAGCACAATGGCGTCCTGGGCAGAGATGTGAGGCGGGTCTTCGCCCCGTGGACCGGTCCAACGAGAACCTCATATCGGATCTCTGTGAACACCATAAAGTACGGTTTCATCATGCAGATGAGGATGGCTAAATGAATCCAGAGCATGAATGGCAGATGGAAGGTATATCCATGGAACATTCACAAAATGGATATAAGAAGAAAAAGATGAGTGGATCGGAGTTCCTCAAGGAACGTCTCCAGTTTAAACAGCACGTCGGGTCCCTTCACGTTTTGCTGTTCGTTTCAAAGAGGAGTTGGACCGATTATTGTAGTAACTGAGTTTCGCGGAGGTCTTGTCAGGTGGTGGATCTGTGCAGCTCTGTCTCCGTTGGTGGCACCAAGGTGGAAGTGTCCAACAAACTGTGTGTCTACGTACATCTGAAAAAAAAATTGTCATAGGTCACAATTTCACTGCGGCGAGACATGGGCACCGCCCTTTCTGCGCCAAAACTGCGTCAAACCCCACCCGCTCCTAAAATCCCGCACCTCCTTTATCGTCATAACTGGTGAATCAGCTAATGTTTTTTTAATGATATAAAATATCACGTAAACAATTTTAAAAAACCCTTGCGGTTTTGGTAGTCAAATCAGAACCTTAGCGATGAATTAGTCTAGTTCTTCCTTTTAAAAAAAAAAAATGTCAATAGAAATTGAGTTTGCCAGACTGATGATGGTCTTGTTAAGAGAACCGTAATAAATAAAGAGACTCTAAAGGTCTGGTAGTCTTACATAGAAGCATTCAAGGGCAAAGATGGATGGAAAATAGCCCATTGAGACTTAATTTGCAAGGACCAAATGCAGGTCATTTGGCCAGGAATAGAAAAAACAAGGCATTTTACCAAAAGACAGCAATTTTGGGTGCCGTCCCACAGAGATCATCACCCTAAAAGGATGGTACGTTTGTACACAAAGTGCCTACTGAGTAAGTAAACCAAGCTGGACTCCAGTCTGGCCATCCATCACGGGGGTTAATCTCGTTACTCGTATATACTTGTCAATTCCCTGGAGATGCTTTAGTCAGAATGGGAGAGATGGGAGCGCTAATCAACTCTAAAGGTCTGGCAACTGGACCACTTAGCATGATGAAAAGGAAGAGGACAAACATATCGATGGGGATGATGGTTTGAGAGATGGGTGGGAGAATGGTAGATCTCTCAATGAAGTGGAAAAGTGGATCAGATTAGAATTGAAACCAATGCTGGAATGGCTTTTTTACGTTCTTACTGTGAGGACTCTAGACCTTTCAAGGATGCGTTTTGACCTCTTCTCTAGTTTCCCATCCTTGAAGCACTTGATCCGAACTCTACATCTTACCCATTTCTTAGAACAGAAGATCTTCTCTACCACACTCTGATTGATGGATAGATCTTCTGAACTCCCTAATCCACCAATCACATTTGTTCCTACTACACAGAACTTTCAGGAACCAGCGTCTTTTCACAACGGCTCTGTGAAGACAAAAGCAAAACCAGTTAGACGTGCATCATTGGTCATGACCTTTTGAATTCATACCTTTCTTTCTTTCAAGATTGTCCAACAGGTCACGCAATACGAGGATGGTTCTCAACTCAGTTCTTAGTACGGAAGCGCGAAGAGGAGACACTGTTCTGAGCTGGTTGTCCCGCTTGGATCGCCGACCCCAACTGAAGACAGGCTCTCCTGGGCGGCTCTCCTCCAACATCCCTTCGTCATCTGCCCCTCCTACCGCCAAAAGGCGTGGTCACTTAAAATCTTCAGGGATAGGTGGACGCCTGAAAGGATGCTTGACAGGGCGGGGCAAAGTGTGGGCCCCTACATGGGGAGGGGGGAATGAAGGGGTAAAGGGGTCCATTCCGCATTTCATAAATATTAATATAGAGTCCTTTTTTAAGGGGGGGGGGGACAGATTTCTTAATTTTGTTAGAGGGGGAAGTGCTTTATTCGCTTAATGGATTTTATTAGTGCCTGGACTTCAACTCTTTCATTAGCTAAAGTGCTACTATAATTTACAGGAGAAAGTGCAGCAGATGGGGGAGAGAGGGTGGAGATGGAGGAGTGCTGCATTTGCGATCTGAAGGAGTCTCCCGTAGACACACCATTCTACCCCACACACACACTATACACACTGTCCATACATCCAGCAACTTTCTGCTTCCATTTCATTCCAGATGAACTCAGTAACCCCAGCGGATGAATGGGACACTAATGATATTCTTACCAAATTTTTGCTGAAGACGTTCAGCTTAGCATTAGTGTAGCGCTCCTCAATGTCACTCAGCAGCCTGGATCATTGAATCTCTAACTGTACTTTAGGTGTATAAAAGTACAGTCGGCCTTAGGAAGCGTTTCAATACTTGAAGTCATTCAGGAGGAAAAGGATTACGCCAATCACCGGTTTTTACATGTGTTGAGTGAATTATAAGAGTGATGTAAAGCATTTTTCAAAAATGGTGAAGACCAAGGACAGATCTCTGGAATTCTTGAGATCATGCAGACATCATCATGAGCTCACGTACTGGGTCAGCATCATTTTTGGGAAACTACACTGAATACTGTTCAACTCTGTTACCAAAATGCAAACTCAAACGTCTATTCACTCATCCATCTGTCCATCCGGAAGAATCCGGAGAGTAACTGCAGTGTTCCACAGTAATGAGTGAAGATTTCAGCATGATACAGCACCGTTTCCATCAGAACGAATATTAAAACGTTAGATTACTAACAAAGATTCTTTTACAACTGATGAAGGACTAAATATCTATCTATCTATGGTGCAAAAATTTAGTTATCTGTCTATCCATCCCTCTCTATATGATTGTCTGTACATCTATCGATCTATCTATCCCTATCTATCTATCTATCTATCTATCTATCTATCTATCTATCTATCCCTCCATAACTAGCTCTATCCATTCCTATCCTTCCGTAGCTAGCTCTATCTATCCATCCCTATCCCTCTATATTTAGCTCTATCTATCCATTCATCCATCCCTATCCCTCCGTAACTAGCTCTATCTATCCATATCCCTCTGTAACTAGCTCTATCTATCCATATCCCTCTGTAACTAGCTCTATCCATCCATCCCTATCCCTCTATATTTAGCTCTATCCATTCCTATCCCTTCTTAACCAGCTCTATCCATTCCTATCCCTCCATAACTAGCTCTATCCATCCCTATCCCTCTGTAACTAGCTCTATCTATCCATATCCCTCTGTAACTAGCTCTATCCATCCATCCCTATCCCTCTATATTTAGCTCTATCCATTCCTATCCCTTCTTAACCAGCTCTATCCATTCCTATCCCTCCATAACTAGCTCTATCCATCCCTATCCCTCTGTAACTAGCTCTATCTATCCATATCCCTCTGTAACTAGCTCTATCCATCCATCCCTATCCCTCTATATTTAGCTCTATCCATTCCTATCCCTTCTTAACTAGCTCTATCTATCCATATCCCTCTGTAACTAGCTTTCTCTATCCATCTCCATCCCTCTATATTTAGCTATATCCATCATGCCTATCCCTCCATAACTAACTATCCATCCATCCCTATTCCTCCGTAACTAGCTCTATCCATCCATCCCTATCCCTCTATAACTAACTATCCATCCATCCCTATCCCTCCATAACTAGCTCTATCCATCCATCCCTATCCCTCCATAACTAACTATCTATCCATCCCTATCCCTCCATAACTAG
The DNA here is from genome assembly GCA_022414735.1 of Noturus placidus. Lineage (NCBI taxonomy): Eukaryota > Metazoa > Chordata > Actinopteri > Siluriformes > Ictaluridae > Noturus > Noturus placidus. The sequence goes on along the minus strand of JAFFST010051035.1, from coordinate 306,936 downwards.
CTCTATCCATCCATCCCTATCCCTCCGTAACTAGCTCTATCTATCCATCTCCATCCCTCCGTAACTAGCTCTATCCATCCATCCCTATCCCTCTATAACTAACTATCCATCCATCCCTATCCCTCCATAACTAGCTCTATCCATCCATCCCTATCCCTCCATAACTAACTATCTATCCATCCCTATCCCTCCATAACTAGCTCTATCCATCCATCCCTATCCCTCCATAACTAGCTCTATCCATCCATCCCTATCCCCCGTAACTAGCTCTATCTATCCATCCCTATCCCTCTATATTTACAGTGCCTTGCGAAAGTATTCGGCCCCCTTGAACTGTTCGACCTTTTGCCACGTTTCAGGCCTCAAACATAAAGATATAAAACTGTAATTTTTTGTGAAGAATCAACAACAGGTGGGACACAATCATGAAGTGGAACCA